>LIEC01011745.1:0-38879 GCA_001925005.1 Drosera capensis
CAAACGGACTCTGCAAGGATTGTTGGGTTTGAAGTGAAGCCTTTCAGGTGTGTTCTTCTTCGTTTTACTTTAGTTGGAGTAAGCATCTTTCATATCTTACTCTCAGGTTTATCATCCGTTACCTTAACCTTTGGCTCAAATCAGTGTGAAGCATGAATACGAGGGAGAATGGAGTGACAAGAAAACTCGCTTAACAAGTTGTGATCCTCATGCAAAACGTACTGTTACTAGCTCCAACAACCCTCAAGAAGTTGAAGAGAAACAAGAGATCATATTCACTTATGATGTTGAATTCCAGGTTTCAACCAGCTCGTCTTCAGATATACTTTCCTAATCAAATTATGATATCTTCCGCCCAACAACTCAAGTTTTGATGATTCATTGGATTCATCTGTCATATTTTCCGCAGGAGAGTGATGTGAAGTGGGCATCCAGATGGGACACCTATCTTCTGATGAGTGACGATCAGATCCACTGGTTTTCAATTGTCAATTCATTGATGATTGTTCTCTTCCTATCGGGAATGGTGGCCATGATAATGCTGCGGACCTTATATCGTGATATATCCAGATATAATGAGCTTGAGACCCAGGAAGAGGCCCAGGAAGAAACCGGTTGGAAGTTAGTCCATGGGGATGTCTTCAGGCCTCCAATCCATTCCGATCTACTCTGTGTTTATACTGGGACTGGAGTTCAGTGTTTCGGGATGATTGTTGTCATGATGATGTTTGCTGTCCTTGGATTTCTCTCTCCATCTAACCGTGGCAGTCTTATGACAGCCATGCTGTTCCTCTGGGTCTTCATGGGGCTATTTGCAGGATATGCCTCAGCACGACTCTATAAGATGTTCAAGGGGACAGAATGGAGAAAGATAGCAGTGAGGACTGCTTTCCTCTTCCCTGGCTCTGTGGCCACCCTTTTCTTCATCTTGAATGCTCTCATCTGGGGTCAGAAATCATCCGGAGCAGTCCCTTTTGGGACAATGTTCGCTCTGGCCTTCTTGTGGTTTGGCATCTCTGTGCCTCTCGTCTTTGTTGGTTCCTATGTTGGTTTCAAGAAACAAGTAATTGAAGACCCAGTAAAGACGAACAAAATCCCAAGACAGATCCCTGAGCAGGCCTGGTACATGAATCCAATTTTCTCCATTCTGATTGGAGGAATCCTCCCATTCGGAGCCGTCTTCATCGAACTCTTCTTCATCCTCAGCTCCATCTGGCTCCATCAGTTCTATTACATCTTTGGCTTCCTTTTCATCGTGTTCATCATCCTTGTTGTCACATGTGCGGAAATCACTGTCGTGCTTTGTTACTTCCAGCTCTGCAGCGAGGATTATCTCTGGTGGTGGAGATCATACTTGACATCCGGTTCGTCAGCACTCTACCTCTTCTTGTATGCCACATTCTACTTCTTCACCAAGCTCGAGATAACGAAACCGGTTTCTGGAATCCTCTACTTCGGGTACATGTTCATTGCATCCTATGCATTCTTCGTCCTCACTGGAACCATCGGCTTCTACGCATGCTTCTGGTTTACTAGGCTTATCTACTCCTCCGTGAAGATCGATTGATGGTAAAATCCTGGTTTTCATTGCCATTGTTTTGTGAAAATTCAGTATCTTCCCAGGTGCCTGGTAATTCTTTGGCTACTTGTATTCCCTGGTGATTCAGGAATGATGAAATTCGTTACTGTTCGTGATACAGAGAGCATCCGCTGACATATTTGCAGTTTTTGTGTATTGGTAGAGAAATCGGGACCTTGAAACTCCTGTGTTATTGTCTTCCAAGTTCATTGTCAATTACTCCATTCATCCATTTCAAATTCAAATTACAATTTGATTCGATCCGATAATTTATATGTGTATTGAGATAAGGAAGTGATCCGATAATTTATATGTGTATTGAGATAAGGAAGTGAGAAAAAAGAAAGAGAAATGATTATGGATAATTTATATGTGTATTGAGATAAGGAAGTGAGAAAAAAGAAAGAGAAATGATTATGGATGATTGATGTGATATAAAATGAAGTGAGAAAAAAGAAAGAGAAATGATTATGGATGATTGATGTGATATAAAATGAGGATAGTTTGATATTTTTATATGAAAAAAAATCATAAATAAGAAAATATTATAATTTAAATGAGATCATAACATCAATTTGAATAGGTGGTTTGTTGGGCTTTGTGGGACGAACTGTTTGCTATGGTGTATTCTTGAATTGATATGTATTGATATTACAAAACCAACCACAGCTAAAGCAGAAAACCAAACCAAACGAGTATTACTTTGACGAAGCAAACTCTGCATTCAAGTACATGCATATCAAAAACTTAAAAGCTACTTCCTAGGAGGAACACCGTTCCCCGATGTCGACGTGCCACCATGGTCCCGCCCCCGCCCACCAGTCCCCATGGCAGCTCTGGCCACGTCTCCGGCTGAGGCGTCTGTCCTCTTATTTGCATACAACACAACATAACCAAGCGCCAACGAAATGGCAAATCCAGCGAGCGCCATGGTGGCGTAGCTGTAGGGAAGCCGGCGGCGCTGGTGCAGCACCGTCCCCGGGTGGTGGCCGGGAGTTCTCTTGGATGCATCCACCCCGGCAGTCTTCACGTCCTCTGGCCCCATCTTATGTGTCGCCGCGTTCTGCCTCCAATCTTCACTGAGAAGATTCTAGCGAGGAGCTGATCATGCAAATGTGTGTACACCAGCAGATGAGTCATATGTGTAAATGTAGGTGAAGCGGTGGAGAGAAGATGTGCATGCACACCAGCTTTTGGGGGGTTGGACATGTGTCGCTTGAAGGCCTGATCACAGCTGCACGCAGGAAAGGTTCGAGTACTAAAAAAAAAATCCTCAAGAAATTGTCTTTGGTTTTTTGACATTTTAATGCAAGGGTTTGAGCTCCTAGTCAATCACCTGCGTGCTAAACGCCAATTAAAACCTCGCGTAAACAATAAGCCATGAATCCCGTGACCAACCTTCTGAAAAATGGACGTGGAGGAGAGCACATTGAGAATTTAGCTTGTCCAAACTACACGGGGAATCAGCTACAGCAATGAAAACGGCAGTTCTCGTAACCTTGGTGTTGTTCTGTTTATACTTCAAGATCATCATCCTCGTTTTCATTCAACTGTACAACTGTATTTGTTTCAATCTAAATGATACGATCTCATCGTCTTCATGGTTTAATGTAACCAGAATGAGCAATAAGGATGCTTCCCTTTAGCATTAGTCATTCGACAGTGGAGCAGATAGGCAATGCGAGACCTCATGTCCAGGGTGGTTTTTGCGGCACCTTTGCCCCCTGATGGAGATTGAAGTTCTAACTGGTGCTCGGATCATCGCTGCAACATCTGCCACCAACTCTTCCACCTTGAAGGGCAGTTTCATGTGACGGCTTTGGGTCGGGTGATTTCAATCAAGTCTCGTCCACCAATCTGCAGAAACTACTCCAAAAACAGAATGCAGCATGACAGTTCTTACTAGTGAATCAGATAACAACTCAACCAGCCTCATCATAATCAGCTAACAATTCAATGGATATATATGAACTCAACTGATAAATTTTGTGTGACCTGAAACAAATTTCCCTTTAATCCCATGAATGAGATATGTGTATAGCTACATGGCCGATGACATTCATCTCAAAATACAATTTACATCTGATACGATCTTCAACATGTTCATCCTAACTCGCTTGCTCACTCGCTGAGTATGAATTTGCAATTGATGGTACTTGAGAGCTGAAATACATATCTTTGTGTTCCTCCTCTGAATCGAGAGACTTGTGGGGTTGGATCCGTTCTCTTTCCATCTGTCGAGCTTGATTTAGCAACAGGAACCTCCGCCTCCCTCTCAAGAATCTATGTAATAAACCAGGAAAACTAAATCAAGATTCCAAATAATTCGTCAAACGGCCGCACACTAAAATTACAAAAGAGACCAGTCTTGCATCTACTGATGCTACTTACAAGGTGCCTCCATCAAAGAACAAAACATCGGTTAAAGAAACAAATCATTTCCGTGATAAGCTTGCATTATCTATATTCACATCACATGGAAGGGTTATAAGGTACTCGCTATCACTAGAGTTCAGAGCTTGAGACACTTAAAAGCACCAACTTACACAGGGAAGTTTGCAGACAAACATTATCAGTATCTCATTGTCAGTAGTCCTATAATCACGAATTCGGCTCTCAAATAACCCCCCTTTATGTCCAAACCAGCATCAAACACCATTAAGGACTTCCTTGGTATTAATGCATTCCACTAAAATTATATTACTTCCGTCCCATAATTCTTACAGCATATACGTATTTTGCATTATTCTATACGTATGAATATAGGTCTTGTTTTCATATCAAATCACGTCTGATCGTCCCGCAACATGTATTAGATTGAAGTATGTAACTTACACAATTATTGATACTTCACGATAAATTCATAAAAAAAAAACTACGTTTGATCGTCGTTGTATACGTGTCAACAAAAAAATTGCACCTGCATTAGAATCTCCAGCCATTATCTATTACGTATAATTATCAATAATGAATCGACAACTTCTAAGATGCACTAAAGCATTTGTAATTAATAAAAAAAATTGGGTGCAAGTTGTATCGTTCTCACTCGTTTCTCCTTTTTGCAGTTTTCTTTTCCTTTTCAGGCCTTTTTACAAACAAAATTATTAGGATTGTAAACAAGTTAATTAGCAAACTAACCCTTTTTTCAAAATGAAATGAGAGAAAACGCCCCGCCCTGCGTCTTTAATAGTGATAAAGACGTAAGACACCTTTAACTGTCTAGGCGATTTGCAAACCCACATCGGAGAGGACGTCTTGCTTTCATTCTTTTCTCTCTATAAAAGTGATCTTTCTCCCCTTGTTTTCCTCAATTTTAAATACTTAAAATTATAATATAATTTTAAATTTGAAATCTTGGTTAAAAAATTTTCCGACATAATTTTCCGACAAATTTGTTGCGACGACGAAGTTGCTGCACGGTAAAGTTGCTGTAAAGGTTTTAGGATTAACTTAAAAAAAGATAATCCTAAACCTTCTTATTTTATGCTTTTAATATGCTTAGTTAATGGAGTAGTTAATATAGAAAGTATAAAATAATTTAGGAAGTGGTTAGATTAGGAAATAATTTGATCATCTATATATTTCTGTGTCGAATGTTGAGAAAACTTCATAATCCGTAATAAAAGCATGTAAGTTCTTCAGATCATTATATTTATCCTTGTAATGTGATAATTACATTAGATGCCATCCCGAATGAGGTTATCCAAGAGTCATTTCTTATGAGGCAGTAGTAATAGTGTTCCAGCGCCCCCGGAGATGGAGGATGAGATTATTGATGATGTCCATATGTCGGGTCCATTAGTCGGTACGGTTCTGACTCGTCAGGCGCAACACACATTAGAGGTTATATGAAAAGACAAGGTTGAGATCTTACTCTCTTTACTTTGATGGATATAGATGTTTTGTATAACTTATTAATAATATATTTTCCTTTTATTATTTATATTTTTGGAGTAGAATCGTTTTCTGATCACACAACATCATTCATGAGACCCACATGAGAGGATACTAGAATGGCTTGCAACAGTCGTAGTAGGGTTTCGATGGTTCCACAAGATAGTGAGCATTCCAATTGATCATTGTTTGATTGCAACATTAGTGGAGAGATGAAGACGTGAGACGCACATATTTCATTTTCGATCTGGGGAGACCACAGTGACGCTAGAGAATGTAGCGTTACTTCTTGCTTTTCGTAGTTATGGGACGTCAATCATCGTTTCTACTGGAGGCGATGATTACGCCTTGTGCGGTCAACTTCGTGAACAAACTCCGGGTGGCTGACGGAGGTCATATTGTACTATTACATGGTTTCACACTCACTTCAGAGAGCTACCGACTGATGCGAATTAGCTAACGGCTACTAGATACACCATAATATATATTTTACATTTGATAGGATCTCAACTCCTCCCAGATGACACCGATCCCAACTCCTCCCAGATAGCACCAGAGGGGAGGTGTCACTCACGTGGTTTCATGTGCTTGATCGCAGGAGTGAGATCTCCAACTATTCTTGGGGCTCCGCCATTCTGTGCGACCCTCTGGTGTTCTAAGACGACCAGAACACAAGATGGCCACGCTATGCCGAGGTTCGATGATTGCGCTATTCTACTATACCTTTGGGCCCAATGATGAGAACGAGCGAGATTACGGATCCATATCTCTTGCTCAAACTTTTTCTCTAACTTATAGGTAACAACTTAATGTCATTTTGATAAGAAATATTATTCCAATACCGTTATGATTTTTTTAATAAAATCAATTTTTTTCATGTAAAAGTGGTTAGTCGTTAAGGGCAAACGCCTCATGAAAGACCGCAACTCCACTATTGGATCAACATCCGATAATCGAGTTCATTTGGGAGTCGTATATCGAAAATAAATTGAATGACATGCCCGAAGATTTTATGGATTAGAGAGACAGAGCCATTTGGTTTTCTCAAGTTCCACTCTTTCACTTGACTATAGTGGACTACTATGTGCCATTTCGTACGGCATGATAGTTTCATCGAATTTAGACGATCCCATCAGAACACAACATACATGATGAGACTGGCATCAGCGAGGTGCAGAGTTTGATTGGCTCCGATATCAGGCATACGTTGATCATTGGAATGATGTAGAGCGTCATTTTGTGATATGTCGTCACCAGACCGAGGCCGGACCTTTCACTATCTCGGACTACCTGCTATTATGTCATCAGATCACACGACAGCGTATAGATCCTCACAGAATTCATCACAGGGATGTCGCCAGAGGCCTATTCCACACTGCTAATCGTATTCGTGCTTTTATCGGGGGGACCACCGCACATAAGAGATTCTACTGAGCTTCGGGAGCTATTTCAGCATATGAGAGGTAGCGCGTCGAGAGGTGACCTTGATCAGGATTTTGATTTAGAGGTTGGATCGTTGGGCGATGAGCCAACCTAGCACACGGACAACGAGCAAGGCCATGTCAATCCTTCTATTCATGTCCGATATTATCATGAAGGAGCCTTCGACCAACCCTATCATCTCGGAGCTAATCATCACCATGACGAGGCTGACGATAATATTGCAGGTTCAGACGATAACGTTGTAGGCTGCAGATCCTGACGATGCTGGACATTTCGATGATTTATCCCCGAGACATCATGCACCATCGGATAGATTCACTCCATTTATCTATGTAGGCGGACCGGCTAGAGAAAGAGTCAGGGTGAGGGGAGACCGACAAGGACGAGACTGATTTATTCTCTATTGTATTGTACCATTTCATTTTATATACAAGTTATCTAGACTTTCTACTTATGTATTATAAATACATGAGTTCTGTGGACTTTGTACTGTATTATGTAGTTCGGATTTTACAGTTTCATTATTTCTGATTTATCATGTATTATGTAGTGTCGGACTTTGATGTCACGGATTATGAGTTATGTATTATCGATCATGCACATCAGTATGCTTGATGTATAGTTTTCATTCTATTCATCGATTATCTAAACCAGTACGTTTTAGTTATAGTTTTCATTCTATTTATCGATCATGTATCACTCATCGGATTACATGCGTCTATTGTTATAGTTATATTCTTTTTTTATCGATCATTCCCAAAACACAATCATCAATATATCATAAATACATAATTTGTTTGTTTTTGTAACCGACATTTAAAAAAATACATCAACAGTCAATATCAATTCATCCCCAACTTCATCTTCTTCCTCCCTCGCTTCCTTCTTATTTGTGAGAGTATGATGATAATCACACATTCATTTTTCACAAAAACTCAAGAACATGAAACAGAATGATATTCTTTATGAAGCCTGGATTGGGAATTAATCCGTTTGCGATCTACTTTGGAAATTTTATTTGTAAAAAGATCTAATAAAGAAAAAAGATCCAAGATGAACACTTGTAAATGAAACCTACTTCTTGTTGAGATTCGATGTTGTTTGATTTCGAGATGATTGCTTGATTCGAGATTGGTTGCATGATCATAAAGATGAACGACGACGACTCCAACGATGGCGTGGCGATGGCTCAAGACGGCATCGTTGGTTGTGTGTTTGGTATAGGTTTGGGTATCCTTAACGTTGGGAAGTGAAAGGTAGATTCAAAGTGAAAGTGAGAGTAAATTAGTGAAGTATATAAAATATTATTAATATAAAAATGTAGAGATTAAAATAAAGATTCTAATATAATAGATTTATTGGTTTTAAGTATGTAAAATAAAAAGTCTGTAGACATTCTAACATAAGTGCTCTAACAACAGAAACAAAATTAAATTAAGATGATTGATCAATCATATTTATTATACCTGACTTCAATGAGAAGAGCTTCTTTCTTCTTCTTTGCTGCCTCCAATTTCTTCTTCTTTGCAACATAATCCTAACCCAAAAACATCAATCAACAACTCATCATCAACAACCCATCATCAACAAATCACACATAATCCGAACTCTAAAATCACACAAAATTAAACCAAGATCTCTTTTTTACTACCTTCTGCAAAGCAAGATACTGATTCAACAGGGCTTGATGCTTCTGTTGAATCCTTGCATCAGCACCGCTCCTTCCCTCATCAAACCCTCTCGCATACTCCATCAAATACACCCAATAATCAATCAATCAATTCCAATCAAAGCCACCAACAATTCCAAGTTTCATTTTTGGGAAAGATATGATAGCAATAGTACTGTAGATGGGTTAATTGGGTGGAATAAAAGGGTTGAATTTGTTTGTATAGATACCCTTTTGAATTTGTTTGTGAGATACCCTTTTGGTGGTTGTTCGTGTGGGTGGCGTGTGAAGATGATGATGTGTGTAAGTGGAGAGAGGGCAATTGTGGCAAATAAGTAAAAGAAAAAAAAGGGGGAAAATATGGAGAGGGGATTTGATTGGAGAACATTGGAGGAGGAGGAGGAGAAAGAGACCATGGGAATTGCCTCTGATATGTTCTACTATTGCTACGTTTTTTTTTTACTTTCATATCTTTTGAGGGGATTTGTTTCCTTGTTCTGTTTTGGTCCAATTTGGGGGGAGATGGCATGGGCCATTGTTGTTGGGAAGAGAACGATGGGAGATGACTTTGGACTTCGGAGGACTGTGACTACTACGGGGAATGATTGGTTGTATATTGTGTGAATGTGGAGAGAGAGAGAGAGAGGACGGTGAAGGGGTGGGTTTATGAAAGGGGTTTCAGAGTCGGTGAAGAAAGGGCAAAAATAGGAAGCCACTTAAAATCTACTTTTGGAACGGATGGAGTATGAACTAAGACCGCGGGAAGTGATGATACGAGGCTTATAAATTTGCAACCTATGACATATGATCTTTTCAGTCAATAGCAATTAAGTGGATCATATATCTGTATGTATGTATGTGTGGTCTTTATTCAAAAATCAAGGACTTAATTGTTTATCCAATAATATCAAAAATTATAACTCAATGTCAAATGTTAGTAGAATTGAAGTTTTCATAAATAATATTGAAAACTTTAAAAAAATTTGAGTTTTCAATATCTCATTTTGGCTCAAATAACTGTGATGATGGATGTTTTCCGAACTTAATTGTTTATCCTATAACATCAAAAATCATAACTCAACATCAAATATTAGTAGGATTGGAGTTTTCATAAATAATACTAAAAATTTGAAAAAAATTCGTTGGCTCAAACAACTTCATAACAGCAACTCACCACCACTAATCCTCTCATATCCTCTCGTTTCCCAATTTCAACTCTCAACCTAAAACTCTCACTCTCTTCTCACAAACCCTAGCTCGAGATCTCACAGGCAAAAAAAAAACCCCAATTTCTCCCCCAAATCTCTCGATTCTCCCTCAAATTGCTCAATTCGATATCTGTTCACAGTTTCGATTGATAATGGCGACGAAGAGGAGCGTGTCGACGTTGACGGAGGCGGATTTGAAGGGGAAGAGGGTGTTTGTTAGGGTTGATTTGAATGTTCCCTTGGATGATAACTTTAATATCACTGATGATACCAGGATCCGCGCCGCTGTGCCCACCATCAAGTACTTGATTGGGCATGGCGCCAAAGTGATCCTCGCCAGTCATCTGGTATGGATATAAAGATGTGATTTTGGTGGAGGGTTGAAATTGGTTTGATGGATTGGGGTTTGGTTGATCTGTTATTGTTCTCATGGTTTTATTTGTCGTGATTGGGGTGCGGTTTGTTTGATCTGGTTAGCTCTTCTTGTTAGTAGTTACATGGATTTGTTAGGTGTGTAATTTGATTCAAGGGCTGGTGGATCTGTTTTGTGAAGAGTTGATGTTTTGATGGGTCGATGCATGTTATGGCTTTATATGCATTAGTGTTCCGGGTCTTCAAGATATGACCTTGATATGATTGCGGGTCTTCTAGTTGATTTGCGTGATGCAATTGCAACGATTAGCTTCTTCTAGTTGATTTCTCTTTGTGTGTAGAAATTAGATGTGGACCTGATCTCTCATCATTTCATTGATATGTAGTAAAATGATCATTGTTTTTGTGCTTTGTTTCGGTGGTCCTAATGTTACTAATAACCCTTTGTTATACAATCAATCTCCTCCTTGAAGCTGATCTGTGCTCACTGCATTTCAAGAAATTTCTTGTTTTCTAAATCTATGGTGTTTTATCCATTATTAACCATATAAGTAATATGGTGATGAGATTTCAAGAGTGGTGGGTGTACTCCCTAGCTCAGAAGTCAGATCTATTTGCAATCAAATCTAGCGTCTGACCTGTTATTCTCTTAGGATTGAAAAAGCTAATGAGCATAAGCGTTACTGTGTTTTTTTATCATGCTACGGATTGTCACAATCCAGTTTTATCATCCCCTTGTCGTGCTCCACGTTGGTCATGTTTCTAATAAAGCAACACTGCAGAATTCTACTATTTCTCCAAAAACAACATGTTTTGGTAAAGAAACATTGATTGGATTGAATACTGGTTGGTTATCAACAGTTACATCGGCTATATGATGGCCTCTTCTCTGTATGGGATCAGATGAACCCTTTGCATGACACGTCTTTGAGTATTAAGTGCAACATACGTTTTCCTTGTTTCAGGGGCGCCCAAAGGGATTCACGTCAAAATACAGCTTGAAACCCCTTGTACCAAGGCTTTCGGAACTCCTTGGAGTTGAGGTTGTTCCTTCACTTGTGATGCTGTTCTTTCCTTTCGGCTGCTTTTGAATTCCATTTAAGTTTTTTTTCCCACTCCATTTGGTGGCACCTATTGACCTCTATTTGGCCATTTTCCCGTCGACAGGTTGTTATGGCCAATGACTGCATCGGCGAGGAAGTTGAGAAGCTGGTATTGGGCCTTCCGGAAGGAGGTGTATTGCTTTTAGAGAACGTGAGGTTCTACAAGGAGGAAGAGAAGAATGATCCTGAATTCGCAAAGAAATTGGCTTCTCTTGCTGATCTGTATGTCAATGATGCTTTTGGCACTGCGCACAGAGCGCATGCTTCAACTGAGGGTGTTGCTAAGTACTTGAAACCCGCAGTTGCTGGCTTCCTTATGCAGAAGGTATGTTTGTAACTAGCTGTCAAATGTTGAGCTTCCAAACATGGTCTTGCGTGGAAGCTGCAGTTGATGTAGAGATTCAAGTTATTTTTTGACTGCTCATATTTGATTTTGGTTGAAGCTATTAGAGGTTTATTTGGGAGAACTTTGTGGACTGGGACTCCGGATTTTGTTTCATGATTTTTTTTTCCCCTCAGATAATCAAAATCAAGTCATAGGATAACATAGTCTCAAGTTGTGCTTATCAATATTCTTTTCTGCTAATGATTAGCCAAATCTGAGATCCGTTAATGCGTTATCAATGTACTTTTTCTGCTCAGGTTTTTCCTGTTGCAGAAAATCAATGCTTTTATAATATTTATGTATTGCTTATGGAATTATACAGATCAATCTAGAACTTTTCATCATCTGAGTTCCTTTTTTCAAACAATATTAGTGTCGATTCTCAAAATGTAATTTATTATTTTCAATGGGAATAATGACCATGCCAATTTCCCTTCTTCTGTTATTGCTGCTGTTTGGGATCACTTCCCATTTTCAGTTCTCCACTCTATACTATTTTTGTGTTTTTGGGGATTTATTCTGTGTTCATTAAAGTAGGAGGGACATCCATGGATCGTGAAGTGCTACACACCGATGCCTAAAACTTATTATTGCAGTTTATTCGACACATTCTGGAATGTCTGTTGATTTAACATGGACAGGAAGGAAACCTTTTTTATGTTGAGAATTTAGTATACCTGAACTTTGTGAGTTAATACTTCAATGTTACTACATGGTTTCTGCTTTATTTTTGATTAAACTTGGTCCTGTAATGTGGTTCTTGATCAGGAACTCGACTATCTTGTTGGAGCTGTGTCGAATCCCAAGAAACCTTTTGCTGCTATAGTTGGTGGCTCAAAGGTTTCATCGAAGATTGGTGTCATAGAGTCATTGTTGGAAAAGGTTGACTTGCTTGTCCTCGGTGGTGGAATGATCTTTACATTCTACAAAGCTCAAGGGTACACTGTTGGCTCATCGCTTGTGGAAGAAGACAAGCTTGATCTGGCAACTTCACTTATTGAAAAGGCCAAGGCAAAGGAAGTATCTCTGCTGCTCCCAACCGACGTAGTTATTTCTGATAAGTTTGCTCCTGATGCAAACAGCAAGGTTAGTGCTGATCAGTGCCTGCCATATACTCTCTGTATTGTTGTTATTGTAATATTATTGTAGCTTTTGCACCATAGTCACTAGATTTAAGTTTTCTTTTATTTGGGTTAACTTTCTTCGGTCTTATGTTTGTGTGAAGAACCTGGCTAGTTTGATGATAACTCAACAGTATGAATATGTAAGAAGCTGTAGCTTTGATTTAGTGTCATCGGTTATCACATATGCCTTTTCTGTGATGGTAGTTTTGTTCTTTGCATTCTGTACAATATGATAACTGACAATAATTGCTATTCTCTATTGAGCCGCTGACATCAAAACTTGTGTCTGTCAGTATCATATTGCAGCATATATTTGAGATTGTACTGTGATGATAACATATTCCCCCGTATTGTTTAGTTGCTGATTAAGGCTTTTTGTAGTCTATGGGACTTGAACGACTCTCCTTTTTCTTTGTAGGTTGTTCCAGCATCTGCTATCCCAGATGGTTGGATGGGGTTGGATATTGGACCAGATTCTATCACAGCTTTTGGTGAGGCTCTGGATTCTACAAAGACCATCATATGGAACGGCCCAATGGGTGTCTTTGAGTTTGAGAAGTTCGCTGCCGGGACTGAGGTGAGAAATTCTTTTGCTGCTGCGGGAGGATGAATTTTGAGTAAAAAGAACGTTGGACTTGATAATTGCATTCTTATAGATCATAGTTGTGCAATTTTAGTTCAACCAATTACCATTTGCTTCCCCTATTTAATAACTGATAATCAGGTTACCAGAGAGATATCTGAGATCATTGAACAACCAAGAGTGTTTGGTTTTGAGCAATGTAGGATTTGCTTAGTTTTTTGCATAAATGCCTTACCATCTTTTTATGATGTAGGCTATAGCGAAGAAGCTAGCAGAACTAAGTGGCAAGGGTGTGACAACAATTATCGGGGGTGGCGATTCAGTGGCAGCTGTCGAGAAAGCTGGTGTTGCTGACAAGATGAGCCACATATCAACTGGCGGTGGTGCTAGCTTGGAGCTCTTGGAAGGGAAAACGCTGCCTGGAGTGGCAGCCCTTGACGATGCTTAAAAATCTGAAATTTCGTGATATTTATATGGCTGTGCTTCAGTATTTTCGATTTTGAATGGCTACTTTGGGTGATGGGTGACATTTCAGTAAGTAGGTTTGACCGTGCATGTACTTGGCATCCTTTTGACTCGTTGAGGTTGATAATTTATGCTTGACATAAAACTCGTGTTGCTTGGCAACCACGGTAATAATTTGCCTAATTATAATCTTCTATGTTGTACTGGTGCATGTATCTTTGGTATGGTTAATCAGTTGAGCTGTGAGATTTTGAACAAGTCTGTTTCCTCCACATTTTTTAGGCTTAGGTTTTGCCTAAAAACAAACCACGATAATACTTTAGCAGCAAGAGCCCTGATGTCCTGATGTCAGAAGAGAGAACCACAGATAAGATCGAGATTAAAACAATAGAGCAATGATGTCAGACGAGAGAACCACACAGGGATCGAGATTAAAACAATATCTCTGTTTCATACCCTCCACAACAATCGCTCATGATTCTTTACATCTATACCTGTTTGTCCCTTTGTTCAAAAGCTGAAACATTAGCTACCCACGGGACACCCCGTGATAACTTTTAAACAAATGAAGGGAAGCGTAAATGTAAATTACAATGACACAGACAAGGGTTACCTTCACGCTGATAAATACAGCAGTTACCATCAGGGTAAAAATAATGAGACAAATCTGTGCTTCCCGCTTCAACAAAAGGATGAGGATCACCTACTCCGGTGTTGTACCACATAAAAGCAGGCAAACCACTTGTCAAAGAAAAAAAAAAAACACAACAAAACAAAAACAAAACACAAAAAGCTCACACAAAAAACGGTACTGTACGGATACAGCAAGGAAAAAAACTGCAGGGAATCCTGCTCCTCAATAAACACCACACGGGATGAATTTGAGGCATCTCTTCTATAAAGGTTGTCCCATGACTTGCTTCTTATTTACATCTTATCCGAGATGTAGTCTCTTCTGTTTGACATAAAAAAGAAACATATTGCTGAATTCATGTACTGAATTGATTCTCAAAAGCGTATATCACCCACCATATATCACTCCGTCTTCCTGAAAGAGCGAGGTTATGATGTGCAGCTCCAACCCAATTTGTCAAGACATGCAGAGCTAGCGTCTAGAGACCACGACCTTGCATACGAGCTACTGGCACGGCAACATCATTGTTGTCATCATTATCCTGCTGCACAGGGAGTCAGTTCACATCGCTATATATTTGAAGCAATGCATCAAAAGACAAACATGAAGCAACACCCTAGGTTGCTGAAGATTCCATATTCATAACTTATTCACTGCTTTCAAGCTGCAACCAGTCTATAACATTGCTTTGCTTCGGATTTTCTTCATTCCATTAGCATCTCAGTTGTACTGACATGGATGCAAATCTTTAGGATCTCAAGATGAAATGATTTCACAAGAACCAAGAAGTGAACACAATACCTAATGACGGAGTTGAAATTCCATTGAATTGTCTGGCATTCTGTCTCCCAAGAGCTTCGCATTTTCCTCAGCGGATCTCTAAAGCAGGAAAGCCCTGCACTGAGAGCGACTGGCTATTTTAAGGATCCATCATGCTTAAGCCAATCATGCCAACAACATCAACAAACTGGAGGCTCACCACTAGGCTATCCTTGATAAGAAATGTCGACATACTCAGTCCAAATCTTCAATGATCTAAAGCAACAAAAGTTCACTCTAACCATTACTGCCTAAGGGGGCATCAAACGAGGGGCAATATGTTTAACTCTTCCAACTTTGGCACCTCTTTTCACCATGTCATCCTGCAGCTCAAGAGCTTTTGTAAGCTCCCCGTATCTACAGCATGCTCGTATCAGGATATTGCATGCTACAATATCAGGAACGATGCCTTTGCTTAGCATCAACTCCCACAGACTAATAGCTTCTTGTATATCACCCCCACTACAACACTCGTACATCATGGTGGAGTAGCTTATACAGTCAGGTTTAAAACCATTTCCAACCATTTCAACAAGAAGGTGAGAAGCCTGTAAAAGCATCCCTAATTTGCAGTAACCACGAATAAGAATGTTGTATGTGACAGTGTTGGATAAACATCCACCCAGCATCAGCTGATGGAGCTGCGAAGCATTCTCCATGTTCCGTTCCCTGGTGAAATAGTCAAGGAAGCAACCATATGTAACCTGATTAGGAAGGGAATCGGTCCCAACCATTTCTTTGCATAAGAATTGTGCTGTATTTACATGCCCTAGCTTAGACAAACCATTTATCAAAGCAGTATATGTTACAACATTAGGAGTACATCCTTCAACGAGCATAATCTCTAAGAGCTGAAATGCCTTCTCCAGATTCCCAGCTTTGCTATATGCATCTATCATACTCGTATATACAACATTATCAGGCTTCATCCCTTGGTCATGCATCTCCTTTAAGAGGCACAACAACATCCCCTTGTCACTCCGCTTCAAGCATGCATCAATGAGAATAGCATAGCAAACAAGATCCACTTTGACATTTCTTTCTAACATCTCATTGCAAATGCTCAGCGCATCTTCCAATTTTCCATCTTTACAGAATCCATGCAGAAGTCCAGCGAAACATATCTCGTTGAGCCTGTGATTCTCTTTGTGAAGACCATCTACAAACTCCTTGGCTTCACTAGCCTGCCCTGCGGAACAAAGGCCGCTTATTAAGGATCTAAAGGTGTAAGTATCGGCCACCAAACCCTTCTCTGTCATTTCATCCAGCAATTGGAAGGCTCTGATGATATTTCCATCCTTCTGATATCCTTCGATCATCACATTATATGTCACTTCATTTGGGGGAACATTACTCTCCACTATTTTGTTAAAAAGCTCCTGGGCATCTGCCATCCTATTACAACGGCAAAGGCCAGAAATGAGCGCGGTATAGGTGTAAGCATTGGGCATGATTCCTTTATCAATCATCTCATTATATATCCTAAATGCTAGCATCAAATTCCCCTCTTTACAACATCCACTGACTAAAGACGTAAATGTTACAACAGTCGGCTCTATCCCCCTACCAACCATCTCGTGGAAAAGAGACTCTGCCATGTTTAGCTTCCCTAGCTTGCCATATCCATTAATCAAGGCATTATAAGGACCGATAGATGGCTTCAGTCCCTTATCGATCATCTTTCCTAGCAAATCATGTGCAAGGTCCAACTTCCCCGACTTGCAAAACGAATCAACCATAACAAAACAAGTAACTTCATTAGGGCATAACCCTTTATCGCTCAAACTGTCAAAGAGCAAATGTGCCTCTTCCAAATTTCCATCTTTGCACAAAGAATTAATCAACCCATTATACACATAAGAACTCGGCACCAACCCCATCCTCATCCCCCAATCAGCCATATCATAAGCTTCCAAATTCTTCCCCTTCCGCCTCAGCCCCTCCACAATGCCTGAAATTATAGCCTCATTCAGAACAAGCCCCGATTCCACCATCTCATCCAACAATTCAATTGCAACACCGAACTCCTCAACCCTACAAAACCCAAGCACCAACGTACAATATGTCACCCCATCCGCTTTCAACCCCTTCTCACCCAAAAACCTCTTAACCTCCAGCGCCTCCCAAACCTGCTTGCCCTTGCACAACCCCTGAATCAACACATTATACGCCACAACACTCAACTTGCACCCGCTCAACTCCATCTCCCTGATCACCTCCTTTGCCCTCCCCATATCCCTCATCTTACACAAACTATGAACCACCGCCGTATACACATACACATCCGCCCTAAACCCCAACCCCAACCCCTCCCCCTCCCCATCCCTCTTCCTCACAACCTCATCATACAACTCCACCACCACCCAAAACTTCCTCATCCTCACCAACCCATTCATCACCGCACTCATCGTCCTCGCCTCCACAGCCACCCCCTTCTCCACCAACCCCCTCACCACCTCCACCCCATCCAAAACCCTCCTATTCTGAACATAGACCATCACCAACAAATCAAATCCAACAGTTGACCCTGGTTTTACCCTCTGATACATTTCCCAAAACGAATCGATGATTTCTGCATTTAAGTGCTGTATAATCAGGGTTTGAATTAGGGAGGAGGCGGGCCAGACAAGGTGAGACTGGGCGAGGGAGTGGACGAGGATGGAGAAGGAGGAGAGGGAGTGGGGGAAGCGGTGGTGGAGGCCGAGGTGGTTGAAGAAGCGGAGGGCGAGGCGAGGGGAGTCTAGGGTTTGGAGGAGGAGGAGCTCCACGTGGCGCGGGGTTAGGGTTTGGAGGAGGGTGGGGGACGAGAGGGTGTGTGGGAGGTTTCGGGTAGTGCGGAGGAGGCGGTTGAGGTGGGCCACGAAGTGTTGGTCGGAGGGGGTGAGGGTGGTGGCGGTGGTGTAGAGGCGGCAGCGGCATTGGGCGAGGAGGTGGCGCATTTGGAGAAGATGACCGGCATTGGGCGAGGTGGGTGGGAGTTGAGGGATGGTTACATTCGTGAGTGAAGTCAAACTAGTCTGAGAGAACAAAACTAGTTTACCTCTTTGCTGTGCTAGGGTTTTCATACTTCACACATGATGATAGCAAGTCACGTACCGTCCGACGATACCATAAGTCCATAATTGTCTACGGCGTTTTGTTGAAACATTATAAAATAAACACTATAAAAAATGTAACATGAATACACTCATCCTCCACCCATTCGATATCCATTTTCTTTCATTAATTATCTCATCTTTACGTTATTGTTAGATCGTTTGATCATTCAATATCAATAGTTCTAGATCGATTATTGATCATTTACACTAAATATGATATAATCCCTTCATGATTTATTTTGTCTTATTCTATTCAAATATTAATACATATGTATTTTTTTAAAATGATAAATATATGTGTTAATTGACACAAAAACCTAAGAATATAATGTCATTATGAATATAAACTTTACTCTAAATTCTTGTGTTAATAAAGACATGTATTTTTCCTATCACGTTTTCGGCAACATCTCACGTCATCTTCAAAACACCATTAGAGTTCTTTGTTCCATCATTTGCCCTGGAATAAAATCAAAGGTTCCGCCGTCGCGGTCCAAACCATTCGACACCGAGATAGTCCACATGGTCGCGTGACAGATAGGAGGGGCACAAACGCGATGAATTCGGTGCGATTACTATTGCTATCCCAACGAAATCGCCGCCACGTCGTGTGTTTCAATGGCGGCATATCCCTGCAGTCGAATTCTGGAGCCTTCTCTAGTGGGGCAAACCCGGCTTGTGTTCCTGGTTCTTTTTCGATTCCTTCTCTTTCAGGTATACCCACTTGAATACTCGTCTTCATTACTGAAAATTTGGTCACAGATTTGCAGTTTCGGTTCACTACTCTTCTTCATCCTGACGATTTATATTTAGGCAAAATGAAACATGGTCTTCTGTTCTATCGATTGGTTTGTTGATGGTCGGTGTATTGGCTTCGATGTAGTGTGTGGGGAGTAAGCGGGAGTTTTTGGGCATCAGGGTTTAGGGTTTTGTTGTATACTTCTATAGGACGTGCTCAATCGGAATGACATGAAGGACAAGTGAAGGTTGCAATTTGATGGAACATGTTAAATGGAGTGAAGATTATGGTTTGGATTTAGGACATGAGGCGAGATTGAGTTGCTGTGTTGATGTGTTTGCATACATGGGTTTGGATTTGTGCTGGTAGTTTGGATTTAGGACATGGGTTTGTGCATACATGTGTTTTTGAGAGCATCCGAAGTTTAAAAGATACCAATTTGTAACTCAAGTTTGGGGACAAGATCTTTAAAAGCAATATTTCATCTGTTGGATTCAGTTGGAGTGATCAGCTGAATTGGGTTTTCTGGATCGACCAGGAAGCCTCAAGCCTGCTGAATATTGTTTATTGATCCTGAGTTCCTAATCATGTCAAGGGAGAGCACCCTTATGTTTTCTCTTTCACAAATTTCACATGTTCTTCTTTCTTTGTGATCGCAAGATAGAGTTAGTTATCTTGTTAAATACAGCGAGCAGCCTGCCCATTTTATGTTGTTGATTTATTGCTTGTCCATTGTGTTTTTGGGAGGTTAGATGATTCTTTGACGGGTCACGTCAACAGCGTTGAGAGGACTATCGAAGTTGATCGCTGGTATGTTTTTCTTGGTTTTATCCTTCCTGCCTTTCCCAATAAGCTTTATTTTTTTTTCCCGGAATGCTGTTGCCTGAGCTGACAACAGCAGCGTTGATGGTCCACTGACCTCTAGGATTGTTTGTTTTGAGCGAAAATGTGGAATCCGATTCAATGCTTAGGCTCTGCTTTCTTTCTTCTCGGTAGGATGGTTTTTTTTTTCTTTTGGGCATACGATGTGATAATTTCCTCTTTGTAAAGATGCCACCTTGTTCTGACCAAAAAAAGAAAAAGAAAAAATGATGGCACTTTGTTTGAGTAGTTGTTCTTGTCAACAAGTCATTGCCCATTCAAATTTTACATGATCAATGAAAAATATTCGTAACTGCTTCTTTCAGAAAAGGGCTAATTTTTGGAGCTTGAACGAGTCTAGCTCTGCATTAATGGAAGTTTCAACGTTAGAAGTAATTTCTTTCAGAGATGGAATATCCTCTGGTTGCATTTGTTCCAGTGTTCAACATAGGGTAGTATTGCTCATTTCGGTCTTTTGACCGCCTCTCTGCATTTGTTATTGCATGTAAGTTTCTGTTTGTGTGTTCTCTTGCAGCGATTCTGAGCGGAATGTCTATATGTGGTGTACTCTCTTTTATTAGATTGGTTGTTTTATTTGTGACTTTAGTGTCATCTCCATTGGCAGGAAACAATCTAGCACTAGATGGTCCAATTCTTCATGGGCGAACGCATCATACCGCTTATATTCCACAGCTGCCACAAGCACAGTATCCATATCGTCTTACACTGAAACCAGTGAATGTTTGGCGCTGGTAACAGAACCACAGAATAAGAGGGAAGTTGCTGATCTCTTCAGAAAGTGGGGATGCAGTGATAGCGACATACGCAAAATTTTCCTGCGGCAACCATCGTTAGAGAAAGCCAACATCTCTAACCTCGATCCCAAGCTCAATTTACTGCTTGGTACATTGGGCTTGTCTGCTTCTGACCTCGTGAAAATTATCAACTGTCGGCCGCACTTTCTTGCTCATCGTATCACTCATGGTTTCAATGAACGGATAAATTATCTTCAAGCTGTTTTTCAGCCAAGGGAGTTTCTTCTCAAAGCTATAACTCGGAATCCCTCCCTCCTATTATATGACTATGAAAAGGTGGTTAAGCCCGTTATATCACTGTATGAGCAAATAGGCGTTGACAGAAAGGATTTGATTCCCCTCTTTATATCCCGGCCTACTATATTGACCAGGACCAACCTGACGGAAGAGAAGATACAGTTCATCAACAGGATAGGGTTGTCAGCTGAGTCCAAGTTGTACAAGTACCTGGTTGCGATTGTGGGCATCTCTCGCATGGAGACGATACTTGAGAAAGTGGCAAACCTAGAGAAGTTTGGGGTCTCGAAGCATGATGTGATGAGACTCATCAGCCGCTCTCCAATGGTCTTGACGCTCTCTACCGATAAGGTTCAGAGGAACATGACTTTCATGGTGGGAACGATGAAGCTTCCAGCAGAAGTGACCCTCGAGCACCCGTATCTATTGTATTGTAACCTTGAAGGTATACTGAAGCCCCGAGCCTTGCTTCTTGGGAAAATCCAGGAAATGAATCTTTGCCCCCAGATAAAGGGACCAAACTTGATTAGAGCAATGAGGATGAAAGAGAAGAGGTTCTTGAACGCTTTTGTGACATGTCATCCCAAGCATATAAGCGACGAGTTGATCGAGTATTATGAGGATGCCAAATGCGTTAAGAGATTGGCAGAGGGATCAAGAAGGGTTGCTCGTCATGGTTTCCCTTTCTGAGATTCATCTGTACCCTGCTTCTGTGTAGCTGTGTATCTATCTCAATCTTTTGACATATCATCTTGTTGATGTGACAAAGTTTTGGGACATAAGTTATCTCAGCCATTCAATTCGACGATCACTCTCCCTCACACCATTATCTTTCACCATGGTTTCGGCCTCGGTGCTCCGACATACCTTTCCGGCAAAATCATGTACTGGATGGTGAATACTGTAACCAAGCAGCATCTAGCCCCTGTTGTAATGAGCTGGAAAAAATCTAGCCCCTGTTGTATACGAGTTCTCAACATTGCCGCTGTATTTCCACTCATTGTCATCATTTCTTTTGGCGAAGATTGAAATGTGATGCAAGAAATCACAGTTGAGAAAAAATGCCAAGTTGCAGCCGAAAGAAACTATGATTTGTTTTTGATATCAACATCATAATGACATCAACAATACATCAATTTATGATAAGATTCCGACGGAAAGACAAATCTCTTCTCTCAGTATAGGGGATGAATAACAGTTAACTGATAACTGTGTCAGATTTCAGTAACTTCATTCTAAGGTGTTTCTAGGTGAACAAGGATCAGATATATAGTCAGTTTGCGGAACAGTACTCTGGATCATAACTTCTTCTCCTAACAAGTTCATGCAGATCATGAACTATCTGAAATACTGCATCTGGTCTCGCCAGCTTCAATGCATTCTGGGACATTATTTCCAGCTCATGAGCTTTGGGGCCAAACCATTGGGCAACAATATTCGCTATTTCTTTGGGCAACTTGGAAAATTTCCCAAAGCCATTTTCTACAACATAGGGCACGTTGCCTGCTTCCTGCATCATCAACAGGAGAGTATATCAGAGTCGAGAATACATGGTAGCAAACATAGTCATGCAACACTCATGATGTTACACAGGCAAGTTCATGCAATACTCGATGTTTGCACAGAGCTATCACAAGATTAAAAAAAAAGGGACTCTTCATACGCCCCATCCCCTGACCCATTCCGCATGACCACCATAGAACTGTCACTAGTGTGATGACAACAACTACATTTTGTAATCACACACAACCGAGAACTCTAAGCTCCAAAAAGTATACATTTTCTTGACAAGAGAGAGCATCTCATAAGCCAACCGAAGCATATAATGAGATAATATCGAACAAGCTATGTCTCAAAGATATTTGTTACCTGCCCAGCAATGTAATCATTGAGAATTATCGGTAGTCCACGAATCATAGCTTCTGCAATAGTTCCAGGGCCAGCCTACCACGAGCCAGAGTTAGATGTTGATGAAGCATTCAATGTAAAGCATATTCCGAAGTAAAAGACACACCTTTGTGATGATGCAGTCACAAGCACCCATGTATTCTTCCATTTTAGTCACGAACCCCTTTACCTGAAAATGCCAGTAGGCTCTCATGTATGAGTTACAAACGGAAATGATGTAAGAGAGACAATGAACAAGGGTATGGTTGCTAGATATTCATCAGATACTCATTTTAGAAGAAACGCCGATATCAAGGAAGTTGTGTTAGAATCAAATTGATATTAATCTAAACAAATATTGATCAGAACACTTGATGCAGCAGTACCTGCACAGGCAACTTCCAATTAACTAATTGCAGCTTGTTGGCAAGTTTTTTGTTGCGACCACAAATTACTACTAATTGACCAATTGGCTCGCCAAGCTTCTCATCATAAAGTGCTTCCCCAAGAGCCCGAGCAGTAGCCTCTAGAGGGCCCATCCCTTCACCTCCACCCATTAACAGAACGGCTGGAAGATATTCATCCATTCCAAGCTCCTTCCTCAACTCATCCTGCAAATAGTGCAAGCTTAAAAATGCAAACCTGAGAAGATACTTACATATTAGAACAGTCAAACACCTAAATAATATATAACTATATTTACCAATTAGATGTCAATTAATTTGAATGCATGGGGAAAAACCTGAAATCTGTTTATGACTTTCAACCCCACCCCAAGGTTATTTGCAACCATGCAAAATAACAACTACTAATCACAATGACTCCATGCCAGGCACGCACCAAAAGTTGATAATTTAAGAGGCAGAAAATTATCAAATTGTCCATGACGATAAATCTAGAGTGCATACTTAATCTTCAGTGTCAAGTTTCTACAGGTAGCCTATTAATAGGTTTTGGTAACAGTTTCACATCTGAATCCTCCACCCTTTTTTTTCCCTTTCGTGATTTAATCCACCAGAAAAAATAAGAATACCTTGACATCATAAAACCTTTCTTACGGTAAGGTTATGATTTCAATCGTCACATAGGACACAGCACGAAGAGACAAAAAGGAAAATCCTACCAGAACATATTGCTCAAGAGATGAAACTGAGAAATAAATGAAACTCAATCTGCACATACGAGGACGACAGTTCCAAAGGGATATGGCAAGCTGCCTCACCTTCGGAAGGACAGGCTTAATGAAGGAAGGTCGTACAGGAAGCCCATACACCCTGATTTGTGAAGGCTGCAACCCTGCTTTTGTGGCTCTTCTTGCAACCTCATTCGATGGGCAATAGCACCTAGTTACAAGCTTATGAAACCTGTTCCCAATATATGAACACAACAGAATAAGAAAAGGATAGGAATATCATAGCACAGAAAATCATGGAAAACAAAACAGGAGCTCTAAGTCCTACCACGTAGGATGGCAAGTGCTCAGATCCGTCACCACAGTAGTAAAGACAATCTTTTTCAGAAGCCCTTTCGCTCTTAGGATCCTAAGTGGAACATGCTGCATTAGTGGATGCACACTTATGATGACATCTGGCTTATATTTGAGCAATCCTTTAGCAACCTCTCTGTCACACATAAGGCAAGTAAAAAATCAAAAAAAAGAAAAAAAAAAGATGATGCCCCCCGAAATCAATATAATCAGAACATCAAAGAGGTTACCAAGGAAGAGTATAACCTTAAAAGTGGGACATCCACAGATCAGAACATCAAAGAGCAATTAGTTACACTCTAACAGTGAAGAGTCTAACCTTGCTATGAATGTCGAAGTTGCGGCGAAGTTGGACTGATGGATAACACGTGGAGCAGAACCATAGTACGTCACCTTCCAGAGAGGCCCATGTTTCACTAGAAAATTATAGCTCTTCGGTAATTGATTGAATGGCCAAGGGGTGTGCTCAGACCATAGGTCAGTAACAAACACCTGAAATACGAACACTTGGAACCAAACCATTCTACTTGACATTGGTACATATAAGCAGATAATTCGTTCTTTTTCTACAATCTGATTCTTCATACGCTTTGAACCCTGGCAAGAAGTCATCATACTAAATGGGATTGGTTTCATCAATAGAAATTCATCTCTTTAGTGTGGCTTCCACTATCACTTGCACGAAAAGGGTATACAATGAATATCACACCATGGCCTTATTTTGGAAGGGAGGGGCTGAGTTGATTACATCGTTGCAAATAGCAGATACAATAAATAATTGGCTATGTTTTCATTAGATTGTTTCTCTTGATCCAGAGAGCAGACCAGTTTACGCTCCCAAATCCTCGTCCTATGGGAAAGAATCTAAGCAAATTAAAAAGAGAATCACAGACGCAATCAATATCAACCCACCTGATACTCATCCCCAAATTCTTCATGGAAAGCAGCCTTGATCGCCTCAGCAGAAGCGCGGTGCCCACCGCCAGTATCACTCATCAAAATCAACACCCTCTTCGGACCCTTGCTCTCCCCAACCTTCCCCTCTATCCCATCTGCCAATCCCACATTCCCATCACCTCCCAGCTTATCATCATCAACATCACCATATCCAACCCCAATTGACCCCAACCCAATCCACTCCGCCCCTACACAGTTAAACCTTATAAACCGATTAAAATCATCCACAACCCTCCTATAAATAACCCCATTTTCACTTCCACTTCTACCTAATCTCAAAGACCCGATAACCCTTAACCTATTCTGTTTCCTCAAAGTACCAAACCCACCAAGATACAAGCAACTGGGACCAAATGGGCAATACCCAGTTGAGCTATCCTGATTCTGAGAGCCTGAGTTGAAAGTCAAAAGATTCAATTTTGATACAAGGGAGAGCAGGATTGTGGGTTCTGATACAGTTGTTGAAGCATGAACCATTTTGATCCTATCAAAGATCGAAACTTAGGGGTTTATGGTGAAATTGAGCATTGTAAAGGGTGAGGAGAGTGATGGGTTAGGGGGAAGTGGCCATAGGAGGAGACAGTGGGAGATTTGGTGAAGGGTTTGGAGCCACAGATGGAGAGGAGGGTAGTTTCTTGAATTTCTTGGAATATCGTTTTGTGTGGAGTTGGAGATTGTGAATTTGAGAAAGGGGTTCTGCTTTCTGGTGTTGGAAACTTGAAAGTTAAGGGCCGAAAACCGCAGTGTGGGTGCGTTATGGTCTATAAACTTTTTGTTGAGTTGTTTCGACAGGCTATGGGGACTTTTGAAGTGTTGGAGGAGGGATTTAGGGAGAGGTTTGACCGTATGAGGTGTGATTTTATTGGATGAAATGCACAGTCCTTTTCTGATTTGTTTTACTATTCAAATTTATCATTAATTTCGATTTCATATTAATAAAAATATTTTAATTTGATACAAAAATTTATTATATGTTAAATTTATGTGAATTATGATAAAAATATATATTTTTTGACTATAAAATTTATTGTATGAATTAAAAAATGAATGTATTGATATAATATCAGATTTGAATGATTTAGTAATTTTTATGTTAAAAAGTTGTCAAAAAAGATTTTATTTATTTTTATGACGATGTAAAAATAAAAACATTTTTATTATTCCCTCCGTCACATATTATAAATAATATTATCAATTATTGTACGATTCAATACGTATTTTGAGAAGTTTCCTTTTGTCGTTTTAAAGCTATACAAAAATTATGCCATTGATATTAAATTAAAATATATACTTTAAATTATTATAAATATTTTATAATAATTTTTAAAAGAATAATATTTAATCGTCTCGTAACAAAAATCAAATTTCTCATTAAAATATATTTTATTTTAGATATTGTTTATAATTTATGACGAAAAGAGTAATATGAAATGAAAAAATACAATAATATTGTTGTATTCAATTTTATTTTTATTAAACTTGTTTTAATATCATATGTGATTATCAGAATTTTGCGTCCGAAACCGTACTACTCACCATACCCTAGGAAAACGAGTAGAGTAGAGTAGAACTCAATTACATCAAACCTGTCCCCAGCTAGGAAAGCAAGCAAATCAACTTAGGATTTTCAGTACTCGGAGCTCGCCGTCATCGACTCATCCTTCTCCTTCTCCTTCTCCTTCTTCAGCGTGAGGCGCTTCGTCCTCGAGTAATTCCTCAATTTCAGTTCTTCTTTGCCGATCATACTTGGCCGTGAATTTGCTCGATGACTCTCTCTGCTTTTATGGTTTGGGATTTTTTAAAATAATGTGATTGTGTTTGCTTGGTTGCCGAGGAATGTTTTGGTATCATTTGATTCTGATGTCATAATTGGGATGTGAATTATGGTTTCATTTCACCGTTGTGAAACATGCTCTAGGGTTTTCGCTTTCGTTCAATGTTTGTGTATTCGTCTCCGAGTGATGTTTTTTCCTTTTTGATTTGATGCTTGTTTCTTTGACTGGATCAATGAATTGCTCTGTTGTTTGTAAGCATTAGTATTAAACTTTTGTTAATAATACTCGTAAAAAAAAAGACAGTGAAGTAGTAGATCAATACAACTGTACGCGTTGATAGTAGGTTTTATAATGACCAAATTGCTATCCCGCGTATAATCCTTGCTTTAATCGGCTAGTAACATGATTAAATATAAGGGAGGTAACTCTATGCATCTTTTATTCTGTTGTACATGACAGGATAATCACTCTTACAGTTCTATTCTTACCAGCTTGAATTCTAGGGGGAATAAAAGGATGGATAGGACCATCTTGAATGGTGTTCGTGGCTCCTTTCCAACCCAGATGATGAATCAGCGGTTGATCTTGAAACGAGCTGCTTTGGCAATGATAATCTGCCTTCAGTGAGCCAACCATTACTTCGCACGTGTACATCAGCTGGTCAACATTCCAATAACAATGCTTCTTCTTTCTCATGGCCAACCTCTACTGGATTAAGTGACGCTGCACAGGAAAGGGCGGATTATTTTTGCGAACCTTCAGAAAGGAGTGCTGCCTGAAATGCTTGGTCGGTTTCCTAAAGGGCAGCGGGCAACGACCTTGCTTGAGCTCATGACTATTAGGGCATTCCATAGCAAAATATTGCATTGTTACAGCCTTGGGACAGCGGTTGGTTTCCGTATCCGTCGTGGAGTGCTGACTGACATTCCGGCTATTCTTGTATTTGTTTCTAGAAAAGTTCACAAGCAATGGCTCAGTCCTATCCAGTGCTTACCTACTGCTCCGGAGGTGAGACTCTTTTCCCACACGATCACTTATTTTTTAACTAGGGTTTTATTGGTTGCTATTTGACAGTACAAATACGTTAGAATCATCCATGTATCATTAGTAGCCAATTGAGTTAAGCTCGCCTCAGACCAGCTGCGACGAAAATGTCAATGAATAGTTGATTGTGGCTGATTTATCTATGAAGACTGTTCCCTTTTTTTTCTAAAAAAAGAAAAAAACTCTTTCTAGAGATACTTCTTTCAAGAAAATCTATTCCAGGATCGATGATCATGATGCAGCATAATGATTCTCCTGTTCTTCTACCAGGGACCAGGAGGAGTATAGTGTGATGTAGATGTGATGGAATTCTCGTACTTTTTGGTGCTCCTTAGCCCGCACCTAAAGAGCAATTGTACCCTGAGATTGTGAATGATTTGTGAGGAAGTGATCCTTGTATTGGTTCAGGTTCCCAGGTACACAAGTTTCTCGTGTGTGTTTTCCCATGTTATAGGTTTTCCCTGTTTTGCCTTCCAAAACTAGAAGTCCTGTTAATTTGACTTTATGCGTGTTATATCATGCATAGCTGACCTTTTGCTCTACCAAAATCAATTGTGAAGATAACCATGTTAAGAATCCTTGGATAGGTGATTCCGGGTCTAAATGTTTAAAATTGATATCCAATAGGATGGTCTAGATCCAGTGAGAAGACCATACTGTTTTACAGTTCGAAAAAGGTACCTGTAGCAGGATTCCAATGCCTCGAGCACTCGGTTATCACTATTGCTCTTTTGTTTCCATTTTCCCTCACAGTCATTCTGTTATGTAGCTATGTCCATTACTACTTCAGTAAAATTTTGCTTCTGGACCAACTTAATATTTGCACACTGTTGCTTTTGGTTTTATTATATGTCGCCAGCCAAGATACTTATGGAACTCTGGGTGCTATTCTGAGGAGCCAAACAGGCAATCGCCGACTTGGCTTTCTTACTAACAGGCATGTGGCTGTTGACTTAGATTATCCTAGTCAAAAGATGTATCATCCATTGCCACCGACACTTGGACCTGGAGTATATTTGGGAGCAGTGGAAAGAGCAACGTCATTTATCACAGATGATCTTTGGTATGACATCTTCGCTGGAATAAATCCTGGTAATCTTTGGCTCCTATAACTTTTCTGTAGTCACCAATACCTATAACTTTTCTGTAGTCACCAATATGCAATGGAGTCATGTGAGCTATCTTACCTAATCGTTGGCTATAATATGTAATTCTTGTCGTTAGTTTGTGCAGCTCAAAGCTTTCTCTTAAATATCAGTCTCTAAGTATTGTACTGAATCACCCTGATGGCAGTAAATTTCATATATTTTGCTGCATCCTGCATTTTCCTTGTACTTGTTCCAAGTTGGCTTCAATATTCCATATCTGACACCTAGCAGAGTTTGTGGTTCGACTCATTCCATTGCTGCCATTCTTACTGCTTCACAGATGTTTCGTCCATTCTTATATATAACAATGGCTTGTTTTGTTCTATGTTGCATCTTGCATGCTTGGATTGGGTTCAGAGACATGTCCGAGCAGATGGAGCTTTCATCCCCTTTGCTGATGGCTTTGACCTGTCGACAATAACTACAGGTGTGAAAGGAATAGGAGAGATAGGACAAGTGAAGAAAGAAGATCTGCAATCTCAGGTCAGCACCTTGATTGGAAAAAAGGTCATGAAAGTTGGAAGAAGCTCAGGATTGACAACTGGTACTGTGTTAGCCTATGCACTCGAGTATAATGATGAAAAAGGAAAGTGCTTCTTGACTGATTTTCTTGTTGTGGGCGAGAACCCGCAAACTTTTGATCTCGAAGGAGGAAGCGGAAGCCTGATTACACAGGTGGGTGAGAATGGTGACAAGCCACAGCCAATTGGGATAATCTGGGGGTGGCACGGCCAACCGTGGGCGCCTTAAGTTGAAAGTTGGGCAGCCTCCTAAGAACTGGACCAGTGGAGTTGATCTAGGCCGCCTTCTCAATCTGCTTGAACTCGACCTCATCAATGACAATGAAAGACTTGGAGGTTTATACTTTCTCAATTTGCTGAAGCAAGCTCATCATTTGTGTTCTCTCTTCTTCTATTTTTCGTTTTTTTTTTTTTTTCATCTTTGCACAAGTCTATGCAGAAAACTGATCACCAATCAGGGTTCCTGGAACAAGTTTTGCTGAGTATTTGTCTTATTCATATGTTTTGTCCTATACAGCGGCAATACAGGAACGAAGGGCAGCATCAGGAACAGAAGCCATCCCAGCAGCTGGGGATTCACCACCTCCTGTGGAAGATAGAGAAGGATTTGGATCCTTGGGACTGCAGATCCAACATCTACCCGTTGAAAATGGTCATATTGGCCCTGATATCAATGCCCCAGCCGTGGAAGCTGAGTCTGATGCTGATGATGATAGGATTAATGCAGGTCCAAGCATTGAGCATCAGTTTATGTGTAGTTCTGGTGCTGATCCGCCTCCTATGCTCCAAAAGGAACTGTTGGAAGGAAAGTCATCAGAGAACCTCTCGCCATTGCGCCATGGTAGACATGAAGATATATGCGTGCCACTGCAGTTGGGTGACAATGAACCCAAGAGAAGGCGCTCTAATGCTGCCTCTAGTTCAGAACGTCCCATACGAGTTATAGTTGATCTTTATTGTTTATTTCTTGTCCAAACGCTACCAATTAACGTAACCAGGATAGCCTTGCTTGTGGCGCCCATGAAGCATCCTCTCTTCTTGTGTATAACAGGCAAATGATTCGTTTCCGAAGAAAGGGGATAAATATTTGAAGTTGCAGGCGGATTCGAACTCCCAATTCCTGGGTGAAAGGTGCATGCGAGTATCAAAAGTGATAAGGTTTCTGTAAAAATGTTGTACCAAAATATAAATATCGTTTTTTATTTTGAAAAGGATAAAATGCTAAATTTTAATTCCATTTAAAAATATCCACTAAATATAATTATTCTTTATATTTCTTCGTCCCATAAAAATTGGAACTTGTCCTATTTGGATGACCTATAAAAAAATTTAATTTGGTTAGAAATAACATCAAATTAATTATTGTATATTTATTATCTTCTCTCATAATTATTATAATAAATAGTAATTTTTTATTCAATATGAATTCAACGCACACTTAAATTTCGATTAAAGTATTATAATTTTTACGGGACGAAAAAAATATTATATATAAAAAAAGCGTTTCTTAACATTATATGTTGGCTCAGCTTCCTTGACGACATCATAATACTCCCTCTGTCACAAAGTATTCAAAACTTACTCAATTGAGATATTCCAACAAAATTATAGCATTATCCTATTTAGAAAAAAAATTTCTATAAAAATATCAAAACACTTGTACGGTTTACTCCTTCTATCCCATATTTCCTACAAGAAAGCGTTTTTTAACATTACATGCTGCCTCAGTTTCCTTGGCTTCATCATGTTACTTCTCCGTGCAAAAGAATTCAACAGTTATTAAATTGAGATATCCCAACAAAATTATAATATTTTCCTACTTAGAAATTTTTTTCTTAATAAAATATCATAATAAGTGCAATACTTGTTTTTTTGGATGTCCAATAAAAATTACAATATGATCTTATTTGAAAAGTTTTTATCCAAAAGAATACAAAATCAATTAAACTCATTTATAATATACCCGATATTTTTTTATAATCATTGTTACAGTAAATCCCACTATCACTGGAATTATTATTTTTTCTCATCAAATTCCACAAAAATTCTACATACGTATAAATCCCACATTGATCAATTTATTGCATTTATTATGAGAATAATGAAGTATTTTATATCACATCAACTTTTTTCACTATTTTTCCCTTTTTTTCCCACTCCTTCCACTCACACAAATCAAACACAAATTAGTCTTCACAATAAAAAAAAATGTTTAAAGGGAAAAATATTTATGTGAATAACTACATAATTCCTTATGTGTGACTAACTACATAAGGAATTATGTGTGACTAAATCAATGAATTCGGTAATCATTGATTGAGATTAAAAATTCATTTTGAAAAAGGGACATGAGTTTTTAATTTCAACCATTAATTTAGAGATCCAACAATCAAATAATATATAAGTATATGTGTAATTAGTCACATAAATTTTAAACTCATAATAAAGATCCCTCAATCACATAGTACTTCCTCAGTCCCATAATAAACGCAACGGTTGACTTTTCATTGGAATTTACGTATGTATTGATTTTGTGTATAAAGACTAAATTACTCTTTTAGTTATGTGAGTGGAAGGAGATAGAAAAAGAATAGGAGTAGAAGTGATAGTGTGATGAGTTTATACGTGATATAAAGTAAAAAATAAGGTTTTTTGATATTTTGAAAAAAGAATATTTTCAAATAAAAAAATATTGCTATATTTTTTTACTTTCTCCATTTTATAATATAGATAAAAGTTTGACCCGATAAGTGCATTTATGTATATGTTGAATTTGTGTAGATTTTGATGAAGAAAGAATATTTTTTTGATGATGGTGGAATTTATTATAATAGTTGTGAGAGTAGATAATAGATGTAAAATAATAAATAATGATTGTTTTGTTATATTTTTTATGTGAAAAAAATTATTAAACATGATATATTATATATTTCATGATCTGATCCAATTAAATTTTTTTTTATATATTATAAAAAATAATAATATTGTAATTATTATCCATGAGTATAATTCATTCGATGAACTTTGAGGTTAATTTATCCGTTTCTCCGAAGACGAATATCCCTGCCCTCCTCTCACACCACCGTGCGACTCTCACTCTCAACCCCGTTCTAGGGTTTATCCACAGCTCCTCGATCTCCTCAGTCTCCCATGGCGAAACCCAGCCGCGGCCGGCGCTCGCCGCCGTCGGGTTCCGACTCCGACTCCGCCTCCTCCCGCTCCCGTTCCCGTTCCCGCTCATCCTCCGGCACCGCGTCTCGCAGCATCAGCTCCCGCTCCAGATCCGCATCGCCGTCCGCGTCCCCCTCTCGCAGTCGAAGTCGGAGCAGGTCCTCGTCCTCGTCTCGCAGCGGATCTCCGAGGCGTGTGGCTCCGCCTCCGCCGCCTCCTGTTCAAAGGAAGAGGTAGCTTTTACTTATGTGGTTGGTTTTCTAGGGTTTAGATGTACGTTTTTGGTGTGTTTGAGTTGATGTTGTTTATGTGAAGATATGGAGGATTATGTAGTGTGTTGTGGAAGTGAATGCTGGGAGCCTGAGATGATTGAATGGTTGTGATGTGAAGATATTTATGTAGATGTCTTCATCTATGTTATCTGTGATGAAGCATATGTGTTTCTGCGAGTGTGTTGTTATTAGATAACTGACGAGGTGATTAGTTGTTATTCAGTGTTTAGATTGGGCGGATAATGTTCATATACGTTCGCTGAACAATGTCAGAAAGTTTGGGGAAGTTATCTGGCATGATTTTGCCGGTGTACGGGTTATAGATGAAGTAGCTAAAAGTAGATGGCCTCATTTTAGTGAAGCACGACTGTGTTTAAACCTCCAAGGCTTTGATCCAACTCTCTTTTGCCTCAATGCCCCATAAGTGGCATTAGGAGTATCATTGTAGCTCTGATATATCATAACTCGACTCGAATATTGTTGGCATATTATTCTTGTTGATCTTTTCTTTTATTTCTATTTTTTGTTTCATACTCCTTGTTTTTTCCTTCCAGTCCTGCAGGAGCACCAAAACGTGGTCGTTCTCCACCACCTCCACCTAAGAAAATCTCTCCTCCAAGGTTAGTTTTTTTTTTTTTTTTGTTCACGGAGAAAAATCTTTGATAAAGATGTTTAATCATACACATGTTTAATCTTAGTCATTGCTCGTTGAATCTACAGAAGTGAGGTCTGTGCTGCATTCATCTAGCATTACCATTCCTGTGGTTTGGTGGGCAGGATACTGTCCTCCATGAGTTGTTTTACCACAGGCTTGCACTTTTACTGTTGTTCATTTCTCTAGGGCTTTTATTAATTTTCATGGGCTTTCTAAACAGAGCTAATGCACATATTTTGACTGGCAAGTTTTTAGCTACTTCATCTTGAGCTAGATAGTTGAGATCAATCCAGTTGCTCAATTGATCTTCAAATATAAGCTGTTCTAGTCCATATTTCAGGAAGTCAGCTGCTACAGAGTCTCGTGTTCTCCATATCGACCATCTGAGCAGGAATGTGAATGAAGGCCATTTGAGGGAAATTTTTGGTATGTTCTTCAGATACACTAGTACTTTTAATTGTTCAATTTACAGTCTGATTTCTGTTACTATATAATATTTCCTCGTTGTAATGGGAACAAAATTGTCCATATGGTGATCTCCTTATATAGCATGCCTCTTGTCGGTTGCCATTAAGCCATCATTGTCGGTTTCATAATAATTGCATTGTTAAATGATGGAAAAATTTGTTGATGATTATTTCTTTTAGGAAGATATACATTTGTGATTAAATACGGTTTTTGGCTAACAAGCTTGTCTGTTCTTTGTGCTGGGATTGACTAATTTAGTGCTCCGAATATTCATAGACCATGATTATTCACTTTCTCCTTCTCCTTTCAGATGTTGTCATTGGTTAAAGTGATGATGATGTAAGTCATATTGATCTCTTTCAATTATTTGTAGGTAATTTTGGCGAAGTTGTAAATGTTGAGCTGGCAATGGATCTTAAAGTTAGTGGCGTGGACTATGTTAATCAAAGTTCATGATTATTCACTTTCTCCTTCTTTCTTGACTTGTTCTTTATATTGAAGTTTCTAACTAGAGAAATTTGCACCTTCAGGTGAAACTTCCAAAAGGGTATGGATATGTTGAGTTCAAAACCAGAGCAGATGCTGAGAAGGCCCAACTGTACATGGATGGAGTAAGTCTGATGCATCAATGAGTTATGTTTTTAATTGCCCAATATCAATAATTTCATGTCTTACATATACTGAATTTCAGGGCCAAATTGATGGAAATGTGGTTGTGGCGAGGTTTACGATCCCACAGATACAGAGAGCTGCTTCACCTGCCAAACCATTTGCAGCTGCTCCAAAATTGACTAAAACTGATGGACCTGATGTTGAGAAGGATGGACCGAAGTTGCAAAGAGAATGTATGTTCTTCTTGAACAGTTGCTGTGGTTTATGGCTTTGTGCAAAATGTTGTAGAACTTAAGTTTGAAATTTATTTTCAAATACGTGGTTGCAGCTTCTCCTCGTCGAAGACCTCTCAGTCCACAAAGGAGAAGATCTCCTGTGGGTCGAAGAGGTGGGTCTCCCAGGCGTGTGAATTCTCCCCCTCGTCGTCGTGCTGATTCACCAGGTCCTCGCAGAGGCTCTCCAATACGGCGAGGCGGATCACCACCTAGGAGGAGACCTGCATCTCCGGCAAGAGGCCGATCTCCTTCGCCAAGACGTAGATCACCTGTGAGGTTGGAAGTTTTGAACCTCACTTGTTTGCTTTGCAATTCCTAATTTCTCTGCAAAATCATGCTAATAGTTCTCCTTGTAACAGGGTCTCTCCGCGAAGAGTACGAGGGAGTCCAGTTCGTAGAGGATCCCCTCTTCCTCCTCGTCGTCGGTAAGTCTTTCTTGACATGCTTTTAGTTTGAGTTTAAGCAATGGTAGATTGGTATTGGTGCAAGAGATTGGTAGTTTTATTTGAGTTTAGTGTAAAGTAGTATTGTGTGTGGCTGTTGATTGCAATCGATATAAAACTACTTATTATTGTTGATATTCAGCTTCTCCGAATCAGGCTCTATCTCTAGGAATCATTTCACTGGGGCAACTAGTAGAATTAATTTAGTTGTGTTGAACAACAAACTTAACTCATCTTTATGGACGATCTGCCTCTGTTTATTTGCTATACCCGGATGATTCTGCATGAAATGGCGTGAGATATAATTTTTTAGGGTATGAATGGTTCCTTTGAACTGATGTGGCAAAAGCATCGAGCTGTTGGGCACTTTAAACTTTAAAAGTTTTTATGGTTGATTCCATCTTTTACGTTGTTAGGATTCAATGTAGATTTGAGAACACTGCTGTTTGTTCTTTACAATGTGATATGTGTATTCATTTTTTCCTGAACCTTTATCTAATGAAATGAATACCTTCAGTCTTTTAAACTACTTGCCTTGGTGTGAACTTGGTGATCATTGACCAAGAAAGACATCCAAGGTCCAACCGTGTTTTTCTCATATTTCTTGCTACTGCATTGTAAAGGTCCAATTGCAGGGTAAAGGTCTACTGCATTGTAACCGGGGAAGGAGTTTTTTTGTATACATTTTTTGCAGGAAAAAATGACAATTGGTTTGCTTATAAACACACATTTCTGCTTGCTTATATTAAGTTCTAGTTTTGAAATGCATTGTACATATTGCAGTTCACCTCCTCGGAGAGCTCGTAGCCCCCCCAGGAGATCTCCCGTTGGTCGTAGGCGCAGTCGCTCTCCTTTTCGTAGAATTCCTCCTTCACGTTCAAGATCAGCTTCTCCTAGAAGGTAATATTGTTGCATGCATTTACAGCAGGTTTGGTGTATCCTTGGTTGAGTTAGTAATGTCAATGTGCTGTAATGTCAATCTACTGAAATGCCAGTGTAAACTACAAGAAGGAAAAACAATTAGAAAGGTGTGTAGGTTTGAGATGTTGGCTAGAGACATATATAGTAGTGTCATTGTGCTGTACTCGGTGCATTTCATTTTTCCCTCAATGAGTTAGTGGTGAGTGAGTCCACTCTGATCATTAGCATTTGTGTCTTGCAGAGGTAGGGTTCCCCCAGGAAGGCGTGGGAGATCATCATCTTACTCTCGTTCACCAAGCCCTCGTAGGGTAAGTGCACCTGTTATAGTTACCTGGTTTATACATGCACACCTTGCTCTTTTCATCCATCTTATGCTTTGTTGGTTGTGATGTAGGGCCCACGAAAGGTTTCGAGGAGTCGTAGTCCAAGGAGGTAACTTTGCATTTTTTTTAATTATAATCTCTTGAACAAAGAAAATATGGGAACTCAAACTGACAGATCTTCATGCTATATATATATATATATATATTCAAACATGAATAAACATGCTACAAAAGAAATCGATCATGAAGATCTGTCAGTGTGTCTCTGTCACTCTAGAGATTTTCATTCTGTGGTGTCATGTTGAATGCTTTCCATACCCTTTCAGTTTGGTGGAAACACTACTAACCCAAGTAATATAGTTAAAAAGCCTTTTTCTGTTTTGTGTGGTCATGCGTGGCTCTAGTTCTGGTTCTGAACTTCCAATTAGAGTCTGGAATATGAAAAGAGGATGGTTGCTTCTGTTTGATGTGTTTTAGTGAACTGAGGAATATTTGTTTGCATTACATCAAGGGAAGCTCTGGGTTCTTGAGAGTGCATTTTTGTGGGATTGTCTATGATTGTCATGAATTCATAATTCAGTTGTGAATTTTTCATCAAAAGGAATGAAGGATTACTTCCGGAAACTTGATTTCGAGATGCTATGATTGCATCTGTATTATTCCTTCCGTGTGTGCTCACTGACTCGGTCGCTGCTAAAAGTTGTGTTAGTTTTAGTTGTATGACTAATGACTTGGTCATTGCCGTTAGCCTTTAGGCTCTTGACTCCTTTTTTTCATAGACGCCGTCGGTGCGTGAACCATTGAATTATTTTTCATTAGCTTCAGTCAAAATGTCGTAACAAAGATTCTTTTGCGTTTGTTTGCAGGCCATTGAGAGGAAGAAGCAGCAGCAGTAGCAGTAGCGGTGGATCCCCTCTGCGGAAGCCTTAGAGATACCCCCTGGTCTTGAAGCGACTGTTAATGCACCTCATTTTTGTTACCATGAGAATTGGTCGGAGACGGAGCTGCTTTTGTCGCTTAACGACTGATGTAACTTCTCATATTTGAAGTCGGTGTATTATGAGATAATGAGATCTATTCATGATGCAATCTGATGCAGCATCTTGAATCATGCTATTTCTTTGTGATGCATGATACTTGGAAGGAACCCGTTTCTTGACTACATTAGTTTTCAAGACATGAAAATGCATCGACCTCTTCTTTGAACAACGTTGTTGCCCGTGCAGTCTTTTGACCAGGAATTGTCTTCTGCCAATCTGCTTACTACTATTAGTATATGCGAAAGTGGTGTCAAAAGAGTATGATTTTGTCTCAAAAGCTCGTCTCCTTAATTTTCTCGAAATCCAACTAGCTAGGTAGGGAGGGGATAGAGTACATCGTGAATCTATGACCGTATCGCCAATAAATTGTCGCAACTGGGTAGTGAGAAGTCTCTTAGTATGTCCGCATATTTCAAGGCATGTGGGCGTGACCTTGTGGTACAAGTTTTACATCAAATATATTGACGATGCACGACTCTTACAAAATAGGTTACAGACAGTGAAAGAATAGAGTGCAGTGGAACCCATCAGTACTTGTACGAATAGTCAAACGTTTGATCATTAGTAGCATAAGAGACGTTACGTCTCTGGAAAACAAAAACGACTTCATTATATCAAGACTTGTTTTAATGCAGTGCAGTCGCTCGACGAGCACAGGAAAAAGGAAAATCTCGATATTATGAGATTGCATTAAGTTGCGTCTCGACTGATATTTCAAGAAATCGATGTTGGTAAGACGAAGAACACCAATATACACATGGAGGCCTCAGGGACCGAACATCAGGGGGCATAAATTTCAAAACCCATTAGTCAAAACCATAGAAACTGAAGACTTCTTCAAATTATATGAGGG
>LIEC01011746.1:0-97886 GCA_001925005.1 Drosera capensis
TTTAATAACAAAATTTAAATAACATGAATGGTCAAAAAACAAAATTTAAATAATATTTATTAAAAATAATTATACACAATTACTTAAAAATATTAAATATTATTAAAAATTTATTATTATATTAAAATCAGGTTAGGGACTTGTTTTAACGAGGGGAAGGTTTTGACTTTTCATTAAGTCAGCTCTTAGTGATAAGTGTTTTAAAAGCGACACAGTTATCATATGCATTTCATTTGTTTCAATTGTCTCAAAAGGATCGTAATGTTAGCTAGTTACAGTTGAACCTATGCAATTGATAATCTTATAAGTTTGTCGTTACGACATCCCAACAAAAGTTTATTTATAGTTACAACATGACAAAGCATATGCGCCACTTCTATCCATCATAAGGTTAATATAAATAAATTTATATAATGTAAGGTTTGTTCTTTTTGGTACCGAAATTTTGATTTGTTTTATTATCAAGTTAATAACATGTCGTATTTATGATGAAAAATTTTATATATTTTATTTGTAATGACTTTTTTTAGCCTAATGTTTTATTGATGTGACACGTGTTAAGGAAAAAAATAACGACAGTAACAATCCATGATTTAACTCAATGTCACTTGAATAGATTAGTATAAAAACAAAGATAATCTTATGGTATAAATACTTCACTCGAAAATAAATTAAATAAAATTCATTTGATTAATCTCCCTTTTTTTCCTAACATTGAAACACATTGCTTAAAATCATATTACTTTTTATCTTTTCTCCATGGAAAAAGAAAAAGAAAAAAGGAATACTAATTATAGGTTTGAAGAAGATAAAAATTACTTATGACAATATTAGGACTATTTGGTGATATTTGTTTTTATTTTGTTATAATAAATGAATAATTATATATATTATATTCAATATAAAGTTATCCGAAGTGTGAATATAATTGAAAATATTATAAAATTTAAAAGTTATACAAAATTACTTTAATTTATATTATTGTATCCAAACATCAGGTTGAGGACTTGTCTTAAATGACTTTAATTTTGTTTTCATCCCAACAAATGGATAATGAAAGAATTATAAATAGTTCAGGATAGAAATAAAAAAATCGGAAGGGATAGTACATTGATGGAAAAACTTTAGCAATATACTGACTATGATATTCACATCATCTCATATTAAATGTAACCGATTGACTTGAATCGATATAGTTTAATGCGTGTTTTGTATTTCAAAATGTTTTTTTTCAAAAGTGCTGATGGTTAAATATATTGAAAACAATATAAAGACAAGAGCCTTACAACTACCACAAAGAAAGGAGATATACCCTCTTAAATATCCCCTCCCTTAACGGTCCTACCATCTATGTTAGAATTTATGGTTAAGAATTAGAGACGTTAAAAGTGTTTGAAAAATCAAATAGAAAAGACTTCACAAAACTTCTGAAATATGTGATATTTTCACTACTTATATGACCAATGATTTTAGAAATGCTTAAGAAGCTTATAGTGATGATATTACAGGTTCTCTTGGTGTTACATATATCCTAATAATGGTGAGGTGACTAATGGTGTTTTCATATGTCCTAATGATGACATTTGTTTTTATGATGCGAGAGGTTACAAGGAATGCCTAAGTTCCCTTCTGCACTATACTTAGAGGCCAAAAGTGTGGGTTTGGTATACACACATCCATCCACAAAAACACTCATAATCTTCTCTTCCTCGTACTTTCTTTCAACCTCTTAGAGTGCCACTTTGTTAGGTCTTAGGTTTGGTACTATGGCCTAACTCTTATGAGTGACAGTATCTTGGAAGTAGGATCATCTGTAATCCATTATCAAAATACATATGTAGTGGGTGTGATTCAGAACTTTAAGGACATGGATTACCTGCTACAAAGTTGTTCATTTACTACGCGATTTGTCATCCTCTATCCATTTTTCCTAACAATCTTAAAGTTCTAAATCAATGGATTCCGAATCGCTAATACTCATGAATCAAGACTTTGTCAAACTTGATAACTTTGCTTATAGCAACTTTAGTCATTGACAATCAAAGGTGATGTTTCTTCTCATGACTCTCAAGATCCCTTACATGCTTGATCTAAAGGTGGCACCAAATTTTGACGATCCAATCCTTAAGTATAGGGACCTAATATAGGTTCCAGTAATCGAGAAGCGACAACAAGAGCGTTAAAAGTGTGTTGAGGATGAAGCAATTTGTCGAGGATGCATTCTCAACGCTCTCTCAGACAGGCTCTATGATCTTTATTCCACTGGAAAGATTGCTCGAGAAATATGGACCGCTTTTGAAATTTAAGTACAAAGCAATAGAGGAAGGTACCGATCGTTATATTGTCACTACCTACTTTGATTATAAGATTATAACGTCCTGAGTTTTCATTACTTATTAATGATACATATGACATCATTATCACTGGGCCCAACAACTTAGTTAGGAAAAAACTATACTTCATTAATTAGTCATAAGAATTAAGCTAAATTCACTTATACATCATTAGTTTAGAAACTTTTGATGCACTCAATTATAACTCAAAATATCACCTTCGCAGCGGGATTTACATATTTTTCTAAAATCAGAATATCTTTCATAAATATGCTATAACTAACATCAAATCTTAGGTCATACCTTTTCTTCAAGTCTTGCTCATGTAACAAAGAGAAGAAGAAAGATAAGTAAGCTCTCTTTAGCTTTAGCGAAAGGGACATCCGCGAAAGGGGATCAACCAAAACCTCATACAAAAACTATCTTACAGGGTACATGAAAAAATGTCATCATCAAGTTACTATAGAACACAAACAACAGACATAATGCTTTTTGTGATTTATACCAAGAAGTTATTGCACTAATTTATGGATTTACACTCTTTTCACACATTCATCCTCATTATAACAACAAACAAAGCATAACACACACCAAACAACTACACTCCATAGCACTCTGTATTTAGCACAGAGCACACAACATTTACAATCAATATTTTATATTAGTCATATTTAGTGACTACGTCCAAAGATTCCAATGCATATTATTATACTCACGATATAATAGTACGCATCACCACACACAATAAATCTAATAGTTACCTTTTATCACAGTTCTTCACAAACATATGCTCAGTCTCGTCATTAAGTTAAAATGAGCAACGTCTCTAAGTCCTATAATATAATAGGATATGCCTATTAAGATATACCCTTATGAATGATTGGTCATCTTATGGAGTTAAGCATATTTGTTTGAACCTATTGAAAAACCGTCATAATAATATTACGTGGTTGTGCCAAGCTTTGAGAAAAATCTTTGATACTTATTTTGATATTCTATGATAATGATTTTATGTATTTATCATAATTAGAAGTATTTGTGAATATTTAAAGTTGTTTCGGCTCAAAATTGGTCATTATCGGATTCTATCCAATATGACACTTCGACACGTTTAAATCTATAACTTCTTGTATATAGTTTCAAAACTTATTTCATAAAACTTTAAATAAACTAGACTATAATTTTTTCATAGAATTAGATGTTTTTTTATCGTGAAATCTTACCAATAATAACAATTTATTCGTTGAAATTTATATTTTGTAATAGATTAGACAGTTTGACCTTGCTTCAATAATTAGTTCATAAATCCTCACATACAACTCCAAATCTAGATTTATAAACTGTTTCAGAAACTAGACTTTAAGGGCTTTTCTTTTATATAAGGTTAATTTTCTAAACCTTTCGGTGTAATTTTATATCAAGAACCAAATGATCTCTATAACGAGATTTTACAAATTCACATATCCACATTTTTTGATCTATCAAGTTTATCAGACACTAGACCTATGAGGATTCAAGATATATTATAATCAGAATATATCACAAAGATTATGAGTTTTCACAAAATTTCTAATTGAAAGGATCACCTCAAACTTTTCTTCTTCTCTTCTCTTGTTTATCTTTCTCTTGTCATGGAAAGGAGTGTTTTTATGTTTGTCAGAAAGTTTTTTAAGGAAAAGAGAGCTTGTATTTATAGAAAATTAAATCAATTAAAATAGTTTTAGTGAATAATTAGTGAATACTTAATGGTTAATTAATGGATATTTAATGGATAATTTATTTAATTTAGGTTGAGTAAAAATTGATATAAAGAAAAATACGTGCCAAAATTAGGTTGAGGTCAATTTCGTATACATATGATATTTTGTATTAAGACCGTAGTTTCGCGTATTTATGTATTAGGGTTGCATTTCATTTATATTTTATATTCTTTTCTTATTTTTTTTTAAAAATTAGCCTTTTAAAATACATTATGAAACACGATTATTTACTATTCAGGTTAATTATCGTGAAATTAAATTTTACGAAATTGTTTGGGTCATTATCATATTTTGTTTCATGATTTTTGACAAATGAATTTTATAATCTCATTGAATAAATTATGAAGTTCAATAGTATAATATTTTTTTAGTATTTGAGAAAATAAATCATCTCAAATTTTTCGGGGCTTTACAAAAATGCTGAAAACAAGACAATTCTTGAACAAGTACATGAGTTATAAGTTATTGTCAACAAGTCAAGAGTCATTGACATCACACTATCGAAGCTCTTTCAAGTCGATTTGACTGTTGCAAGACTTCCTCCTTCTTGTAAAGACCATGCCAAGAAATTAGTGCGTCAATCTGAGGACTATTCTTTCGACCAATTACATAAACATTTTCGAATTTAGGATGAGACATGTAAAGATGACAAGTTTTAATTGGTCCAAAGTTAGTTGTAGGTGCACTATGAGGAGGCTGAAGAGAAGAACCCAAAGAACTCTCTTAATGTGAAGAAGAATAACAACTAATTCAAGAAGAATACATACAAAGTTGTATCTAACGAAACTAATAAGAATATGAGAAATGAAAAGTGTCATGTTTGTGGTCTTGTAGGGCATTATGCCCGTGAGTGCAAACATCGTAAGAGTGGATCCATCAATATGGTTGAGGAGAACCTGGTGGCTATGGTTTCTAAGCTCAATCTTAGCAACACCTTGACCTCCGAGGTAAATATGACTTCAAAGAATACTGGATGGTGGCTTGATTCTGATGCTATAGTCAATGTTTGCAATGAAAAGTCTCTTTTCAAGAACTTCGATAAGGTTGTAGGACGTAAAGTGCTTATAGGGACCGATGTCGGTGCCAATGTTGGAGGTAAAGGGACCATTAAACTTAACTTCATAATTGAAAAGATCCTCACGCTATTGAATCTTCTTTATGTACCAGAAGTTAGGAAAAATCTAGTTTTATTGATTTGCTAGATAAGAAGGGAGTTCGTGTATCTATTGAATTCAGTCATGTTATTATCACTAAAGGAGATGTGCTTGTTGACAAAGGTTATGCTGGTAATGGGATGTACTAAATGAATACTATCAACAAAATGAGTACCTCTTCTCCTTACATTCTTGATTATATTTCTCTTTGACATTATCGATTAGGACATGTGCATAAGATGGAATTAATTGACATTGATAAAAATGGACTTGAAAAGTGTAAAGCTTGTGTTAAATAAAAAATGCATAGAATTGTTTTTTCAAAAGTGTTGAAAGAAAAAGTAAATTACTAGATTTAATGCATTCTGATATATGCGAAAAGAATGGCATGTTAACTAGGGATCGTAAATGTTATTTTATCACATTTGTTGATGATGCAAGTAGATATGTTTATGCATACTTGTTTCGAACAGAGATGAAGCTTTTGTAATGTTTAAGAAATATAAACCGGAGATAGAAAATCAAATGGATAGAAAGATTACAGTTCTACGTTTCTAAATTAATTTGATTCATTTTGTGAAGAAAATGACATCATTCATCAATGTATTATACCTCAACAAAATAGTTTAGTTGAAAGAAAGAATCGTACAATAGTGGAGATAATCAATTGTATGATTAATCATGCTAAATTGTCTTTGAATCTTTGAGATGAAGCTCTTCACACCACTTGTCACATTTTGAAAAAGGTACATAGCAAGACTTTGAAGACTAATCCCTATGAATTATGGAAAGGTAGAAAGCCTAATCTATATAATCTTAAAGTGTGGGGGTGTTTGGCTTATTATAGAGTTCCCAACCCTATAGACAAAATTAAACCCAAGAGCTATTAAAAGTGTCTTTGTTGGATATGCTAAAAATAGCAAGGCTTACAAACTTCTAGATTTAGAGTCTGGCATGATTGCCAACTTAAGGGACATGGAATTCTTTGAGTCAAAATTTTCTAACGATGAAGAGAACTTTGAAACACCTCAAGATAAGCCTAGAGGTCCTATTAGGTCTGTAGTAAAGGAACCTAATGTTGCTAAGGAGACTGTTGAGTCTAGAAGGAGTACTAGAGCTAGAAAAGAGAAACATTTGGATCTTGGATTCATTTCTTCTCAATCATTGTGTTTCCTGATGGAAGGAGATCAACATAATAATGTTCTTAGTAAAGTCCCATATGTGTTTAGTCTAGATGGAGATAAAAAAAAATGTTTAAGAAGCAATGGCTTCAAGAGACGTTGCCTTTTGGAAGGAGACTGACACATTTAAATTTTAAAAATCTACCTAAACTTGTCTCTCAGGATGTAGTAAAGAGGCTTACTAAAGGTAAAATTTTACAAAGATAGGTTATATGATTCCTTTCAACATGGGAAGAAAAGTAAGGCAAGTTTCAAAAGCATCAATGCTGATCGAAAACTAAGGGTGCTTTAGTTACTGCATATGGACCTATTTGGTTCAGTAGATGTTGAAAGCCTTAGTAAAAAAAATATACACTAGTCATTGTAGATGACTTTTCTAGGTACACATGGGTTTTCTTTCTACACGAAAAAAAATTAAAAATGAAACATGTGATGTGCTGACTTAACATCTTAGACAAATCTCAACTAAAAAAGCTCTAGAGGTTGTTGCAATACGAAGTGATCATGGAACTGAAATCGATCAGTATGGATTTGATCAGCATTGCAATGATCATGGCATTAGTCATAATTTTTCTATACCTAGAACCCCTCGGAAAAATAGGATTGCAGAAAAAAAGAATATAACCCTAATAGATGCTACTAGGACAATGTTGTTTGACTCTAACTTAGCTAAATGTTATTGGGTCGAGGCAGTAAATACAACATGCTATGTTCTAAATAGATGTCTTATACATAAATTATACAACAAGACTCTGTGTGAGCTTTATAATGGAAAGATTTCATCCATAAGTTATTTCCATATTTTTGGACGTAGGTGTTTTATTCACATCAATGATGAGGTAAATAATGGACAGTTGGGGTCAAAAGTAAATGGAATCGTTTTATGATACTCTTCTGTTAGTAGGCTTTTAGAGTGTTGAATTTGAAAACTAATATAATTGAGGAAACCATTCATGTTTCTTTTGATGAGTCTTACCATGGAAACATACAGGATGGCAATGATGGAAATGCAGTAGTCCATGTTGACATGAATGGTGAACAAGGTATAGTATAGCAACACACAGTGAAGGAAACTACAAAAGAGTTACCTCCAGAAGAGCCTCAACAGATTGCAGAAGAGTAAAGTATAGCACAGTCCCAACAACAAATGCCAGGTGATGATGATGATGCAAGAAAAAGAAGACAACGGACAGAAGTTCATCCAACTGAGTACATAATAGGTGATGCAAATGATCCAGTAAGGACTAAAAAGACTACTATTGCAGAATGCCTTTCTGTATGCTTCATTTCAGGGTTAGAACCAAAGAAGATTGAAGAAGCTCTTAAGGATAGTGAATGGATCAATGCCATGCAAGAGGAACTCAATGAATTTAAAAGAAATGAGGCGTGACATGTAGTTCCTAGACCTAACAACTATCTCTATATAGGATGCAAATCTGTTTTTATTAATTAGAGTGATGAAAATGGAACTATCATTAGAAAAAGAGCTAGGCTTGTTGCCTAAGGATACTCACAGGAGGACGACATTGATTTGGATGAAACCTTTGCTCCTATGGAAAGACTTGAAGTCATAAGAATATTCTTAGCATATGCTGCATATATGGGCTTAAAGGTATATCAAATGGATGTTAAAATTCCATTTTCTGAATGGCAAATTACATGAAGAGGTATTTGTAGAAGAAGCACCTAGTTTTGAGGATTATTAATATCCTGAGTATGTCTACAAGCTTGACAAAGCACTATATGGATTGAAACAAGCTCCAAGAGTTTGGTATGAAACTCTGTCAAGTTTTCTTATTAATCATGGATTCAATAGAGGAAAGGTAGGCATAACTCTTTTCATTTAGAATCAAAAGGACCATATCTTATTGGTCAAAATATATGTTGATGAAATTATATTTGGAAGTACCTATGAGAAATTGTGTGATAGATTTTCTAAGCTTATGACCTCAAAGTTTCAAATGAGTCTTATAGAACTTAAATATTTCTAGGGTCTTGAAGTTTAACAATGTGACAAAGACACTTTCATAAATAAATCTAAGTATGTTAAGAATATGATCAAGAAGTTCTGTTTAGGGAATTCTTAAACAATGAAGACTCCAATGAGCTCAACTATTTAAATAGATTAGGATAAACATGGAAAGGCAGTGGACCAAAAGTTGTATAGGGGCATGATTGGATCATTATTGTACTTTACTATCAGTAGGCCTGATATCATGTATTCTGTGTGTGTTTGTACCAGATATTAATCTAATCCTAAGGAATCATACCTTACTGCAGTCAAAAAGATATCTTATCGGAGTATATCTTACCGCAAAAGGATGATGTGACTATTCAGTATATTGTTTCACATATCTTACTACAGTAAGGTTTAAACAATGCTGCAATAAGGTAACTTCCCAAGCATTATTGTAGTAAGGTTTGAACCTTTCTGCAATAGGATAATGCCTTTGCTCAAAGAAGCATTCATTTCAGGGATGATTGCTTTAGGCGTTTAGATCTTACATGACCAATTCTCCTCTAAAACAAACAAATATGGATTCATCCAAGGGTTTTGTGAAAATGTTAGCCACTTGACTCTAATTCTAATTTGACATTACCTTTCTATACATGATCTCTTATAAAATGATATCTTATATCTATGCGTTTTGTCTTATAATAAAATATAGGATTTTTAGACATGTCAATTGCAAAAGTGTTAGTCGCCATAGATAGGTGCTTTAAGAATACTTAGTCCAAAATCAAGAAGTTGTGTCTTCATCCAAAGAATATGTACAACACAGCTTGCTACGGTAATGTATTATGCTTCTGCAATAGAGATTGACGCAATTGACTTTTTCTTGTTGAACCATAAGACCAATCCCAAACCAAGATATTAACATGATCCACTTGTACTTTTTCTGTCTATTCTACAACCTATAAAGCCTGTATCAGATAAACCCATTAATTCTAATCCAGATTCCTTACGATACCATAACCCTAAGTCAGGAGTCCGCTTGAGATATCTTAGGGATCCTTTTGACTGCAGTAAGGTGTGATTTCTTAGGATTAGATTAATATCTGGCACAAACACACATAATACATGATATCAGGCCTACTGATTGTAAAGTACAATAATGATCCAATGATGCCCTTACAACTTTTGGTCCACTATCTTTCCATGTTTATCCTGATCTATTTAAATAGTTGAGCTCATTGGAGTCTTCATTGTTTAAGTATTCCCTAAACAAAACTTCTTGATCATATTCTTAACATACTTAGATTGATTTATGAAAGTGCCTTTGTCACATTCTTAAACTTCACAGACCTTACAATTGACGCAAAAAACTTGGACCCTGCCATTAAGGTCTCTAAGGATGGGGACACCTCAGTGCACGAGGAGACCATCCAGGCTGTACATGATGGGACAGGAGAAGAAGGATATCCCTCTAAGGACTATGAGGGCATCACTTCCCCTCAAGTACAAACCGGTTGTAGATGTAATAAAGAAGACGATGTTGTCCAAGGAACATGCCAAAGACTAGGTGATAAACGATCAATTGGCAATCATGAGTGGAATTCTCATAAAGAAGAAGATGAATTGAGCTAACTTTTTGCTTAAACAACCGGGAATGGCCTTCCAACAGAACTTCTTGGACAGAATCAGAAGTCTAATCCTATAACATATATTGGCCCTTTCTAAGGAGGGAAAGAAGATGATGTTGTCCAGGGAACATGCCAAAGACCAGGTGATAAACGATCAATTGGCAATCATGAGTGAAATTTTGATAAAGAAGAAGATGAATTGAGCTAACTTTCTGCTTAAACAACCGGGAATGGCCTTCCAATAGAATTTCTTGGTCATAATCTGAAGTCCGACCGGGAAAGAATGTGAACTCCAACAAGAATATCCTTGTCAAGGCCATCTCCACATGGGGAGTCATGCCAAGGAGCAAAGGTGCTTGAAAGATTACTGCCTCAGAGGTTACAAAGGTCTCTCAAAGTATTATAGTAGTGTCTAAAGATACTATACCTCAGTGTACCATTACCACTCAAGCCCTTTCTACAGAAGCCATTGTAGTTTCTACTAAGAAGGTTCCTGTGACAAAGAAAACTCTCAACGCCTTGAAGAAGGCAAAGAAGAGCCTTAATTACCAAAAGAAAATCGATCCTCCCTTTTGAATCATATCTAAGCAGCAAGGCTTCCCCAAAAGCATGGCTAGCCATGTTGGAGTAGAGTCTACTGCAGCAGACTTAGAGGTTACTGCACTAGCAAACATTTTCCCTCCTGTAATCACTACTTCCATAGAAATGTTTATAGATGTGCTGAAATATTTATCATGTGAGGCAACCCCTTCACCACCTCCTACAGTAAGGGAGGTTCCTATCCCTTCTGCAATGGAGGAAGATAGCATTCTAACCATCACAACGGAAGATCCTTCACCACAAAATGGAACCCAGCCTGAAACCTCAGCCGCCACCACATCATTAACCATCATAATCCAATCACCACCACACATACGTCCTAGACCTCAACCAACCATAGATCCCAAAGCCAATGGAAATGAGGTCTTGGTTGACGCACCTAAGCCTAAGAGAGGCCAACAATAAATTGATGTCGATGCTACTCTTATGGCATAACTCATAATAGAGGAAGGTGCCTATATCCTTGACACTACTCTTACAAAAACCATTTATAGTGACATTCAAAGCACACAGACAACCTTAACCTCCATAGCCACCACTCCTTATCAAACACACAACACCATCATAAGCAAAAACGTTCCCTGCAGACCGCCTATAGCTCTAAACAGAAGAAGAAGGACCAGAAGGTCAAGGAGATGACAGGGCTCCTACTAACTGGAAAACTACTACCACATACTACAGAGAGTTAATAATGATGACATCTTTGCTGACATCTTAATGTATGCCTCAGGCATAGAAGTGACCTTGAACATAAGATTCAATGATAGTAACCACAAATATTAAGAGCTCTGCAAAGATAAGCAGGCCCTAATTGAGTTTGTGATAACTCATGAGATGGAAACTCAACTTCTCAAAGTGCTTCAAAATACCACATCTACACTGTTACATGAATGCCTATCCATAATAATTGAGGAAAGAATCTCAGTATATGGAAATACTAGCAATGATGGCAATGACCCTCCTCCTTCTACACAACAAGAGGAGAGCTCAAATGACTTAGTTGTTGCAGAGTGCTCTGCACATGACCTTTCTGCCATCCCTGTAGGAATACAGGGAAGGTGATGCAAGAAGCTGTGGAAATGCCACCTGGGATTGACCTAATTACAGAAGTTGCCCTGACAGACCACCAACAAGGAGAGGATAAGACAACAATACTTACTCCTGTAAATCATAGAATTGCCTCCGTAAACACCATACCTATTGTAGAGAGGCAATTCTATGACATACTTAATGATTCCTCTCCTCTCTGCACTGTTCCTTAATTCACACCTATGCAGCAACCCAGCTTCAACTCCACACCACCACCAACCATCACCAAATCCCCATCTCCACCACCAACTACCATAAAATTCCCCACTCCACCATAAACAACCATCGCCACAATATCACCACCACCATCTAGTGAACCCCAACTCTCTGATGCTCCTACTCAAATTCAAAAAACAAAGGAGAATACACAAGTAGAAGCATATGAGGCTTCTGCAAAGAAAGGTGCAGTATAGTCAGCGGTGTTTGTAACGTTCAAGATTCAACCTAGAGAGGGTGAATAGGTTGTATCAAAAACTCTTTAATGCGGAATACTAATTCTTTGCAGACTACTATTCTATGCAGATCACTTAGGTAGTCTGTAGATGACAGTTGGTAGTCTGCACCAGAGAATTCAAACTCTTTGAGTTTATCTTTGTTTGGCTGTGATGATTTATCTCAACGAGTTCTAAATGTCAAGAAATAAAGGCAAGTAATAGACACAAAATTTATGCTGGTTTAGCCACTCGTTATCAAATGATACTCAAGAGCTTAGTCCAGTCTTCCCTTGGTGACTAGTGTAGTCAAGCCAAGAGGCGAGTATCACTATTTTCTTATTGGAGCTTACAAGAAAACTTTTTTTTATAAGCTATCTAACTTATACAAAAGATGAAAGACTCAGATCCTTTGCACAGATCCATACTCAGAGCTCTGCTGCAAGATATGTCCTTCTGCAGACTAGTGACACTCCTTTCACTATGATCTTCATGAATTAGCTCTCTTGAGTAACCTTTGAACTTTCGATTGTTTTGCACATTTGCCTTTCAATCACTTCAACAGACTTACTTCAATTAGCTTTAACGGTTTTCTTTTATAGGCTTAGGAAACGAACCCAGCAACAAGGTACTGTTTCTGACATGATACTTTACCACTCGTGTCCCCCACCATCTTGTTTCTGATGATGGCAGTCCACTAACTCCAGAAATTATGTCGTTGCTGCAAGATGTGTTCTTCTGCAGACTAGTGACACTCCTTTCAATATGATCTTCATGAATTACCTCTCTTGAATAATCTTCATACTTTCGATTGTTTTGCACGCTTGCCTTTCAATCACTTCAACAACCTTATTTCAATGTGCTTCAACGGTTTCCTTTTATTGGCTCAGAAAACAAACCCAACAACAAGGTACTGTTTCTGACATGATAATTTGCCACTCGTGTCCTCCACCATCTTGTTTCTGATATTGGCAGTCCACTAACTCCAAAAATTATGTCGTTGCTTCTTTAACTCAAATCTTCGTTTGTCTAACTCCAGATTTTTGACCCAACCATCAGCAACCATCTCTGTTGTACTCAAACTACTATACCTTAGTCTGCATACTATACTCTGAGACCTCGTCTGCACCAGTCCGTGCTGTAACCTCGTTTGTACACAGATATGTTGTACATTGATACATTCTGTATTGGTCCTCGTCTGCAAGCTTAATCCTAGATCCTGAAGCCTTTGATGTTCTTTTGTTGCTCATCAATACCTTAGGTGGTTAGTCAAAGTCCTTTGTAGTAGTCTTCTTCTGATGGCTCATCTGATCTTCATCATCTACAACCGTGAGCTCTCCAGCATCCAACCTAGACTGCAACTACCTACTTGACTTCTAGCCTAAACAAAATAACTACATTATGACTAATACATCTCAGTTTTGTTACATCAATTTCTATGCAATTGGAGGGATTTCATATTCCTATCAATCTCATCCTAAATTGACGCTAACAAAAACTCTTATGTAAAACAACAAAATTCCAACTTTTCTGACTATTTGTTTACATTATTTTCAAAGCAAAATCATGAAGAAAAAGAAAGAGCAGTAGAGATATTTATACTTACCTTTGATGCTCCTTTCCTTTGCTGCACTTGTGTTTGTGTTCCTTCTCTGATGCTTTTCTATGCTAGTAAGATCTTTCTTCTGACTCTATGTGTCATCTGCGTTCTTCATGAGATTGTTCTTCATGATGTCTTTGTCTTTTAGCAAATCTTTCCCTGTCTCTGTGAGAGGAATGTCTCTTCTTGGTTGCAGAAGACTTCTCCCCCTGAGTCTCAGCTGGGGTGGCCTTCTCTTATTCTACTGCAGGAGTTCTCTATGGCTCTTCTGTAGTCTGTTTCTCCCCTTTTTTGTTTGCATTCAAGGTCGAGGTAAGAGCTTCAATGGCAGTACGCACAGCTTGAAGTTCAGAGAATATGTTCTTCTAAACTAGTTCCAGTTTGGTTTCTACGAGTCAACTTGATGTCATTGATGCGTATGGTCTCATCAAGTTATTGTTGAGTGGTTTGTAGAGCCTTGCTCAGTTTCCTTAGATCATCTTGATGTTGGCCTTTGAATTTGTTGAGATTTGAAGAGCTCAATCTATATTGTTGAAGGTTGAGGGCATTGACTCTTTGCATTTGATTAATGATTCCTGCTGTCAGCTTGTCAAGGGATATTCGAAGATCTTCAAAGCCTTGAATTATGGTTTCCCTTTCATGTTCAAACTCTTCGACTGTTGGCTGCAAAGTATCGAGCAGCTCATGAAATGCTTCTTTGTTCCATTCACGCATGTTTTCTTATTATTGATATAATCTTCATAATCTGTAGACTGTAGTGTCCTCTGAGGAAGAGGATTGTATCCTTTCTATAGGTGGCCTTGGTTGAACTGAGATTATTTGAATGACATCATCAAATGCATCCTTAAGTGTCTTGGCTGTAGATGGAGGAGTTGTCTGAGTTTCAGAGGCACTGCTGCTTGGTATTTCTTGTGTAACTCCTATGGTGGAAGGATGGATCTGCTTGTTTTTTCATCTTTCCAAATAAGGAGGATGGTGTAAACAGCAGATTAGACAGACTATGTAAGGCCAGATGAGTTGGAGTTTATTGTTCTGTCTCGTCTGTATCCTTTGTCTCAGCTACAGTATGAGGTAGTGCTACATCCCAACCTACTGTGGATGTGGCCATTATTAGATCTTCAACTATGGGTAAGTCCACCTCTTGTTCTTCCATTTCAGGGAGTTCCTCTGTAGTTTCTTCTTCTGCTTCTACCTCAGAAAGTTTCTCTGTAGTTTGTTCAGCTGTAGATGACTTTGTTGCAGATGGTTTATCTGAATATTCTTCTACTGCAGGCTATTCTCTCTCAGTTGGTTCCGTTGCTTGAACCTCAGCTGCTTGTTCTTCAGCTGTAAGGGAGATCACTACTTGTGTCTCTTCTACAAATTCTTATGTTTCATATCCTTCTACTTGAAACTCACCTATAGCTTTATCTTTTTCTGCAGGTTGTTGTTCTGCTGGTTCCTCAATTGCTTGTTCTACTACAGGAGACTCTTCTGTAGTGGTCTCAGTTGCGGGAGGCTGTTCCTGGACACCTTCCTTTGCAACTTTATCAATGATGTCGTCATCATCATCCTGAGTATCAGGATGCTGTTGATTACCATCATCATTATCACCATCATCACTTGATGGCTGATGTTCTCCTAAGTCAGGTCTAGAGTGATATTCATATATCTCCTCAACTATAGCTTGGACATGTTTAATTAGGAGCTTCTTTAATACAACCTTAACTGTAGATGTGTTAACAAACTCAATAGGTTTGAGTATTGTGTGTTTGAGTCTGGTAGTCTTCAAGGTGGAGTCCTTGAATTTGAGTGTGCCATTGAGAAGAAAGTGTGCTTCCTTTGGTCTTATTGACCTATTGGCCGTCTTCTTTTGAAGTTGAGCTAGTTGTAGAACTTCGGCTTCTATCATTCCTTTAGTTTCTCCAATCAGAGTCTAAGATCCATCTGAATTGACTCCGTAAAGGGTCTTTGGTTCTGAGGGAACTAGTCTTGGCCTGGAAGATCTTGTTTGCCTTCCAGTCCTAATTGGCCTTTATATTGGCAGTTTCTATTATGCCACAAACTCACACCTTCCCTTTGTTCCTTCTACTGCATCTCAGCTTGCCTCTTTTCGCTAAGTAGTTGAGAGGTTTGAGCTATGTGCAACTGAGCTCTTTCTTTTACTGCCCGAACCTTCTACAGAACTGTTTCAATGATCTTTTTTGGAGAGGGTCTTGTTGGTCTTACTTTAGTGCTTGTAGTTGACCATATTTCTACTGCAGTAGATGGACGACCTTCTGCAATGGTAGAGAGATCCATTCCACTGCTAGAGAATGGAACAATTGCTGTTGTGGTTGCCTCTTCTACAGTTGGCTTAATAGTGAGTGACCTTGTAGTAGAGGTAGGCTGAGATAGTCTTTCCCTCTGTAATTTGTTGAGGTTTTCTTCTATTTGCCTGCCTTATCTCATCATGTGAGTATCATTGATTAATAAACTCTTGCTTTAATTGAGCTCGAGGTCCTTCTCTGACCTCTCGGTAGTTCTTTTGAGCTTCAAGGATAATGTTTTGAAGATGCTCGTCTGCTCTGGCCTTCAGAAATTCCAATGCCAAATTGGCATCATGAAGTGTAGCTATCTCAGGTGCCTTTGAGGGTAGGGTCTTTGATGATGATGGTTCAGCAATTGTCCTAGTCTGTACTGAGGTAGATTGTACATCTACCTCCATGTAAGTTGGCCCTGGAACTGGAAGATCTAAGATTGTTTCCTAGTTTGAGGTCTGCATAATGAGCTTTCTCTTCGTTTCCCTAAGCTTCTTTAGCTTGATTGGTTGAGCCATGCTGGCTTGCTGTGTTCTTGTCCTTGGCACTGCTACAATGGTAAACACAATTACCTTTGGTGAGAGGTCTGTAGCCTTCCTTCTAGTTTGCACGGCTACTTTTGGAGATTGCTCTGTAGACTTTCTCCTAGTCTGCACACCTGTAGACGGTTGTGACTGTTCTGCAGGTTTGATGGTAGTCTGCATATGGACAGTCTTCTTTGTCAATCCAATAGGCTGCTTGCCTATCTTTTTGACATCTATCTGTTTCGCCACTGTCCATGGCCTTCTCCTTATGAGAGAGCTTCAGCTTTTGTTTGAGAAAGATACTGATTATCCTTTTAAACAGTGGTTGCTTTGATTGCACAGCTTTGGCAAGCTGATGCATGAGCAACCTTGCCCAATTGACTTCGTGTTTTGTGAGGATTGCACACATGATTTCTTGCTGATCAATGGTAATCTGATTTTTACTGAATTCTCATGAGAGAATAACCTTCTTGACAATATCAGCAAGCATCTTGTGGTGTTTGGATAAGATCTTTTTCATTGTTCTTATTCCTTCATTCCACTTATCTTTTGCAAGCATGGTGGAAAGATCCTCGACCCTTCGTTTGGTAGGTTGAAAGATTGAGCACGTGTGCACCAAGTAGTAGAACAATAATGGTAGTCTGCATAAAATAATACCAGTCTCCATTCTACATATGTAGTAGAGCAGTAAGACATTTTTGGCCAGTTTCACTGTTTTAAATCAAGTATACCAAATTCTCCTCTAAATTGAATAAACTTACTCTCATCGAGGTTTTGTAAAAATGTCTGCAATTTTTTTTTTGTTGGAATATATTCCAATTTAATATGACATTTTTGCACATGATCTCTGATAAAGTGATATCTGACATCAATATGCTTGGTTCTTGAATGAAAAATTGAATTTTTTAAAATTGTCATTGTAGACGTGTTGTCATAAAATATAGAGGTTTCATAGAGTGTCATACCATAGTCTGCAAGCTGTGATCTCATCCATAGTATTTGTGTAGCATAGCTTCCTACAGCTATATATTCTGCTTCTATAGTAGAGGTTGACATTGTAGTCTGCCTCTTGCTGAACCAGGAAATTAATCTTGCACCAATAAATAGACATGATCCACTTGTGCTTTTCCTATCAACTCTACAACCTCCGAAGTCTGCATATGAAAAACCTATTAGTATAAAATCTGACTCCCTAGGATACCATACATCAAGGTTTGGAGTTCCTTTGAGATATCTCAGGATTCTCTTTACTGCAGTGTAGTGAGATTTCTTGGGATCAGATTGATACCTTGTAAGACATAGACTCTATATTGAATGTCTAGTCTGCTTGCAGTAACGTATAACAATGATCATATTATTCTTCTATACATTGTTTGATTTATACTTTTTCTATGTTCATTTTTGTCTATCTTTATTGAAATGCTCATGGGAGTTTTCATATGACTAGCACTTTCTAAGCCATACTTTTTAATTGTGTTCTTTAAGTACTTAGATTGATTTATAAAGATTCCACTTTTTAATTGTTGTACTTGAAGTTCTAGGAAATATTTTAGTTCTCCCATTAAACTCATTTGAAATTTGGATTTCATTAACTCTACAAAACGTTCACAAAGTTTATTATTAGTGCAACCAAATATGATATCAACATAGATTTGTACTAACAATATATGTTCCTTATGCTTTTTGAGGAACAGAGTGGTATCTACCTTACCTCTTTCAAATTTGTTTTCACATAGAAACGTTGAGAGAGTTTCATACCATGCCCTAGGTGCTTGTTTTAATCCATATAGTGCCTTGTCTATCCTATATACATATCTTGGATATTCAGAGTCCTCAAAGCAGGAGGTTGTTCAACATAAACTTCCTCTTGCAGCTTTCCATTTAGAAATACACTCTTTACATCCATTTTGTTGAGGTGTTCAAGGTGCTGAGAAGTTGTGCTTAATTTCATGATCATTGGAGTAGTCATCTATTCCTGTTTGATCAAATTCAGTGCCATGATAACTTTTAATTATGATTACTTCTATGCCTTTCTCATTTTGTATTTGTCTAAGAAACCTTGTAAGCAGGCTAAAAGTTTCACTCTTTTTATGTAAAAACATTACCCAACTATATCTGAAAAAATCATCTACTATGATTCTTGGTCTTCTGTATCTTATGATATTTTTTACCAATTCGTGCTGGTGTTCTTCTTTAGCCCTTCTGGGTTTGAGCAGTAGAGATCTTACTTTGTAGTAGAGATCCCTTCTGTAGACTGTTCTTTTGCATAGTTTATGTAGCAGAGCTTTTACTCTTGTGCACACTTACTGCAATAGAGGTATTCCTCTTCTGCACATCTGATGCATTTGAGGTGTTCCTCTTCTCCATAATTTTTGCAGTAGTCTATTTTGCTTCTTTTGTAATGACCTTTTTGTTTGCATCATTGTGCAACCAGTCATTATACCCAAACCCACTTTTATCATGGGAGGATTGACCTGTGTTGAGCAAGTTTTGCAAACATAAGGTCTTACCATTCCAAGCATCTACTTGCTTCTGAAGCTTAGTGTTTCTCAAGGTAAGTGTTTCCACTAATGCATTGAGAAGTTTCACCTTTTCATTAGCTTCTTTTAGTTCATCTTTAGCATAGATTAGACTATTATTACTCTTTTCATTTGTTAAATTGCATTTCTCTTTGAGATTTGCAATCTACTTAAGATTATCTTTATTTTCCTTTAAAAGGGAAATAAAGTTCTCAGAAGTTTCTTGAAGTGCTTCTTTCAATTCCTCTTTGGTGGCATCTGAATCAAAAAGATCAAATACCTATTGCTTTTCATCGTCATTCTTAGCCAGAGACAGAGCTGAGCATTTGAGATTGTGTCTTCATCATCAGAGTCTGTATCGGTCCATTTCTTTGCAGCATAGGCTTTGCCTCTTTCTTTCCTTCCAGAGTTTCCCTTGTTGTGGTCCTTCTTGAATTTTGGTGCAGACGAGTCTTGTGTTGGTCGTCTGCATTGTGCGGCAAAGTGCCTTGGTCTGCCATAGTTGTAGCATACTTCCTTCTCTCCATCCTTTGTTTTTGAGGCGAAGTTCTTTTTGAAATTCCTCTTCTTGAATAGCTTTCTGAACTTCTTTTTCATCAATGCTAGTTCTTTAAACTGACCTTGTTTACTTGCACACGAGGTATCACTCGTCTCCTCTTGTGCCATGGATTTTAGAATTTTCTCTTGAGCTTTGAAGCCTTCTTTCTGGAATCATCACTTTGCTTCTTTTGGTCAACTTCAAGATTGTATGTATGCAATACACCATACAGTTGAGCCAAGGACATCTTCGTTAGATCTCTGGATTCCCTTATGGCTGTCATTTTTGTGCTCCTGATTTCACTAAGAGATCTCACAAATTTCAGGTTGACTTCCTTATTTTCGATAGTCTTTTCCAAGGTTTTGAGATTGTTGATGAGAATATGGAACCTTTCATAGAAGATAGTCTGATTCTCATCCGATCTCATTAAGACCAATTCATATTGTTGCATTAGGACATCCTTCTTATTCTCCCTTATTTCGTTGGTTCCTTCATTCCTTAGCACTAGAGCTTTCCATGCTTCCTTTGTAGTGGTTGTATGAACCACTATTTCAAACATGTTGTAATCAAGGGATTTGAATATTTGATTTAGAGCTTTTCTATCAACTAACACCAGATCCCAGTCTTCTCTGGACCAAAGAGTGTTCGGTCATTGTACTTCTTTCATTGGATCCATTGGATTTGGCATCATTGGAATATGAGATCCATCAATGATGATGTCTTGCATTCTTTTGTCTATTGACTTGAGATGTGCAAGCATCCATAGTTTCCACTGGTTAAACTTGTCAAATAAGCATGATGGAGGTTCTCCACTATTAGGACAATTGGTAAACTTTGGTGGTGCCATTGTTCTTCACAAAAACAAACTGTTAGTAACTTCTTTGCAAATGTGATAATGACCTTTTCTTTCCACAAACTGTTAAGTCTGGAAAGCCACGCTCTGATACCAATTGTAAGGTTCAAGATTCAACCTAGAAGGGGGTGAATAGGTTGTATCAAAAACTCTTTTGATCTTTTAATGCGGAATATACTAATTCTTTGTAAACTACTATTCTATGCAGACGACTTAGGTAGTCTGCAAATGACAGTTGGTAGTCTGCACCAGAGAATTCAAACTCTTTGAGTTTATCTCAGTTTGGTTGTGATGATTTATTTCTAACAGTTCTAAATATCAAGCAATAAAGGCAAGTAATAGACACAATATTTATACTGGTTTAGATGCTCGTTATCAAATGATAATCGAGAGCTTAGTCCAATCTTTCCTTGGTGACCAGTGTAGTCAAGCCAAGAGGTGAGTATCACTATCTTCTTGTTCAAGCTTACAAGAAAACTCCTTTTTACAAGCTATCTAACTTCTACAAAAGATAAAAGACTCATATTCTTTGCACAGATCCACACTCAGGGCTCTACTGCAAGATATGTCCTTCTGCAGACTAGTGACACTCCTTTCACTATGATCTTCATGAATTAGCTCTCTTGAGTAACCTTTGAACTTTTGATTGTTTTGCACATTTTCCTTTCAATCACTTCAAGAGCCTTACTTCAATTAGCTTTAACGGTTTTCTTTTATAGGCTTAGAAAACGAACCCAGCAACAAGGTACTATTTCTGACATGATGCTTTGTCACTCGTGTCCTCCACCATCTTGTTTCTAATGTTGGCAGTCCACTAACTCCAGAAATTATGTCGTTGCTCCTTTAACTCAAATCTTCATTTGTCTGACTCCAGACCTTTGACCCAACCATCAGCAGCCATCTCTGCTGCACCCAGTCTGCATACTGTACTCTGAGACCTCGTCTGCACCACTCCGTGCCGTAACCTCGTCTGCACCACTCAATCCTAGATCCTGAAGACTTTGACTTTCTTTTGTTGCTCATCAATGCCTAAGGTGCTTAGGAAAAGTCCTTTGTAGTAGTCTATATTTGGTGGCTTATCTGATCTTCATCATCTACAGTCGTCTGCTCTCAAGCATCCAACCTAGACTACAACTACCTACTTGACTTCTAACCTAAACATACTAACTACAGTATGACTAATACATCTCAGTTTTATATCAATTTCTATACAATTGGAGGGATTGCACATTCCTAAGAGGGTTCTTTCTCTTCTTTTGCACACTCTACTGCACAAGAAGTGCCAACTGTACCAAATGAGCCAATTCTAGAAGAGACTCCTGAACCTCAAGGGCCATCCACTGCTGGAGAAGAGCCCACTGCCATGATTCCTGTGGTGCCTTTTCCTCCACTTCTAATATACTCTTCTTCACCACCTCTACAAGACTCTGGTGTAACAGGCTCAAGTCATATTGTATATCCAGAAGGCCCTCCTTGAGTAGAGTTCATCTTTTCCACTCCATAACAAACCCACTGCTGCTCTTGGGGTGTCTCTCAACCTAAATGACCCCATGAGGCTTCATCCACTCTTGGTTATTCAAGTCATCCAGCTCCGAAGGCAACAAAATGATCATTCCTTCACTGCCTATGCATGGATAAACTCTACCATTGAGTCTCTTAAGGATAAAATCAACAAAATACAGTGTAGTCTTGAGTATATCACAACGGACTTCAGCAAAGCTCTAAATGAATTCACATGTCAAATGAAGCATAGATCTATAACTACCATAGCCACAGATGCTTCCCTAACCCTTGTCAAGAAGTCCATGGGAGAAATACATCAACAAACAACAATAAGGCTACAAAAGCAATCGATATCACTCACTAACACTATCATAGAGCAGATATATTGTGCACCAATTAGAGCATATGGAGCTGTAGATGACCCCTTTGGCTGATGAAATTACAATAGTAAGAATTTTGATAGAGAAAAACCAAGCCAAAATCGATGCTTAACTTACTAACATCAAAACCAGGATCAATGATCTCAGTCGGCATCTGATAGGTAGTACATGATAGGAATGTACAATCCCTCCACTTGTATAGAAATTGATGAACAAAACTTAGGAGTATTAGGCATGATTTTGTTTGTATACTTAGGCTGAAAATTAGGTAGGCAGCTGTAGTCTAGGTCATATACTGGAGAGAAGATGGCCACAGATGGAGAGCATTATGTGGGCTACAAGATGCACACTACTACAAAGAATTTTGGCTAAGCAAGTAAGACATGGGCAACAAAAGACCTGTAAATGCTTCAGAATCTAGGATTAAGCTTGCATACGAGGACCAACACAGTAATGCATGGATTGCATCAGATCTAGGGATAGACGAGGTTGCAGCAGAGACTAGGTGTAGACGAGGTCTCAATAGTACTAAGTACAGATTAAGGTGCAGCAGACTGGAGTGCAGCAGAGATGGTTGTTGAGGTTGGATAAGAGATTTGAGGTTACGTCAAATCAAAGATTTGAGGTTCAGAGTGTGACAGTACGAGGATCTGATAAAGGTGAGCTATCAACATCAGTTGAGGTTCACATGTGATCAGCTGTCACATTCGATCCTGTACACAAGTCACGGGTTAATTTCCTCAGCCTATAAAAAGGGATCGATGAAGCTCAGTGAGTAGATAAGTTGAATGGGTGATAAAGGGTGCAAACTTGCAAAACTAATCCAAGCTTACAAGCTACTAAAGGGAGCTGAACTGAGAAAGAAATGGGAAGAGGGTTCACTAGTTTGCACTGAAGAACAAATGATGTAGCAGAATCCAGTGAAAGATCTGTTGAAGGATTTAGGTTCTTCGCCTTTGGACAAGTTAGGTAGCTTATAAAAGGGGTTGCCTTATAAGCCATAAACAAGAAGATAGTGAACTCACCTCTTGGAGTGACTAAATTGGTCACCAAGGGAAGACTAGAATAAGCTCTCGATTATTAGGTGATAACGAGTGTATAAACCAGTAGAAATCTTATGTTTTTTACTTGTTTTCATTACTATGTGCTTTTAGAACTGTTAAAAATTAATCACCACAGCAAAACAGAGACAAACTTAGACAGTTTGAGTCTTTGCTGCAGACTACCTTAGTAGTCTGCAAAGAACATCAATGGTTGAAACCAACAAATCGGCTACATTGTACTGATAAAGTTTAAATCAACCTATTCACCCCCTTTAGGTTGAACCTATGGATCTAATACTTGGTATCAGAGCCTGACTTTTCAGACCTAATAGTTTTGGAAAGAAAAGGTCATATCTTTTGATTTATATCTGCAAGAACTTGCTCACAATTTATTTTGTAAAGATAACATGGCTCTTCCAAAGCTACCAAAATCCTCCAATAGAAGAGAGCCACCAGTATGTTCATTCGACAAATTTAATCACTGGAAGCAGAGGATGCTAGCACACTTGGATTCAATAGATAAAATAATGCATGACATCATCATTGATGGACCATACATACCAAAGATGCCAGATCCAATTGATACAAACATCGAAGTGAACAATCCCAAATCTTTTTGGACAAGAGAGGACTTGGATCTGATACTGGTGGACAGAAGGGTAAGAAATCAAATATTCAAATCTCTTGATGATGACATGTTTGAGATAGTGATTCATACAACCACTACAAAGTAAGCATACTCTACTGCTTAGAAATGAAGAAACAAATGAAATCAGGGAAATTAAGAAGGATGTCCTGATGTATGATTGGGTCTCATTAAGATCCAATGAGAACCTAACCTGCTTTTGGAATAAACTCACCTCTTGGAGTGACTCAATTGGTCACCAAGGGAAGACTAGAGTAAGTTCTTGATTATGAGTTGAGAACGAGTATCTGAACCAGTATAAATCTTATCTTCTTTACTTGATTTCATTGTTGTGTGCTTTTAGAACTGCTAGAAATCAATCACCACAGCAAAACAGAGACAAACTTACATAGTTTGAGTCTCTGGTACAGACTTCCTTAGTAGTCTGTAAAGAACATCAGTGTTGAAATCAACAAATCCGCTACGTTGCACTCATAAAGCTTAGATCAACCTATTCACCCCCTCTAGGTTGAACCGGTGGATCTAACAATTATCTCCCTTTTCACTTATGATAGCAACCAGGGGGAGAGTCTACAAAAACAACTGTCCAGATTGAGAACTTCGTTCCACTCCTCCTTGGTATCGCACAGGCAAACAGATATTGCGCTCAATCAAAGTGCTATTGATCTTCAAAAAGGCAAGATGTTTTGTAGAGAACATTGTACAACATCAAGAATCATATTGACCATTTCAATCAAGCCCTAGAGCAAAAAATCAGATAATAGATAGGTACCAATGGAGAAACACAGTCAGGCTCAACTGGAGTAACCAAGCCTCCATCCAAAATGCAGACACCTTCAATAAGGGGTGATAATGTGTGTCAAAACACACATTCTTTTTTATCTTAAACCTGTGTTTTGTTGCAGAATGAATATAGAAGAGTTGTGTTAACTATCATGATATTTAGAAGATGTTTTGAAGCTCTAGAATATGATGTATAGTAGTTTTAAAGTGTTTGAAGAAAAACTGGGTGTAATGGTTAGGATTATGTGTGCTTTGTAACAACACATGGTTAGGAGGTGCAATATGTATTCAAAGACAGCAATGTTGCACGTTTTCTGACACTTGATGCATGGCCTATCCAGGCTATGTCAGGTAAGACACGGTCGTGGGTCTTTTAATGAGAAAAGTTACATTTGCTCAAAACATGGTCCAGTCAGGCCGTGTCACATCTTGAACGATCATGTTAGGTTCTCCGTACTACATATATTTGCTATTTTAAATGTGAGATTTATAGGGGATTGTTTGTTATCCTTCTCCCTTATAAATGCCATGGCTTCCACATCAGATAGAGGGGGAGAATCCTTTTCATACGGCAGATAGAACATCGTATTTTCAAACCTTAGAAGAAAATCTGAGACCAAGATGATCAATCCGCTTCTATCAACAACATCAGGATTTAGTCACGATCGTTGAGATCTTCATCAAAACTCTATTTTTGTTTGGGATTTGGGTTAGATCTTCATCAAACCAAGACTTTTTATCTAGTTTTGTAATGGATCTTGGATTCTTTCTTCTTATGGTTTTGTTTTCTCTCATGATCACAGCGTAAACCTTTCATGTGACAATGTATTGAAGATAATTCTCTGGGATTTTTAAGATTGAGCATGTTCTTCATATTTTCTTATGATCTCGATTGATTTGATCATGAATGAATTGACCTTATTCTTGGCATTGATATGATATGATACGATACAGCTTAGGCTATTCTATACATAGAAGTATCAATCATTTAAGTTATCTTGGTACCAAACTATAGGTTATATTATTCTCTTTTGTATAACCTAAAGTCTTCGTGTCATGATTCATAAACAACGAATTATTCTCTTCTATTCAATATTTATGGTATATTGAGTTATGACATAATGCAACATTAATTACTCTATGTATATTCTCATTTTGCCTAGGTTGATAATTTTTAGTCGATAGTTTATTCTCATATGACTATCAATTTTGAGATATAACATATAGTTAGGTTTAACCTAGTTATACATTAAAAAGTATCTAGGAAGAGAACATCCTTGCAATCAAAATATTCATGAAGAAATCTCATGAATAAATCAAAATACATTGTCATATATCTAATTTCCAATTAAGTAAAGTTAGTCCAATATTTTCTAATTATCTTTGCAATTTTTAAGTATCATTATTTCATATTAAATTACAAACCCCGTATTTTATCATAATAAGTTACATCTTAAGTTATTGACACAAAATTAGTTTTTATTATCCGTTCCTTGTCGGATTGACTCGACTTTCCACCACTCAACTTTCCATGAGTACTGGCAATGTTTTAAATATCCTGTTGCCAATTGTCCAAATCATCAATTTTTTAAAAATCTCCTTATTCAATACTTTTACAAGGAAATATCCTACTATGACAAACAACTCGTTGATAACGCATGCAAAGGAGATTACCAAGATCTTTCTACAATTGTCACTTGCAAGTAGTTTGAGAAAATAGCTGGAAGATCACAAAACTAGCTACATAGTGATAATATTTCAAGATAGACTCATGAACTTCTCATCACAAAGATCCTAATTTGGCTAAGATCAAAGATGCTCACCAATGTTCTTGCTCAAAAAATCGGGCACCACAAGTCAAGGCTTGCGATATTTTGTCTCCAGATCATGCTACTGAGTAGTGCCTTATCCTTTATGAAGAGGAAAATACTAATGCTGTCGGAAATTTTCCAAATCCACCAAGACCTATTACCAACAAAGGCTACATACAAAATTAGAATAACCTAAGGTGGAGGAATGATAATTATCAACAACAATATCCTAGATGAAATCCACCTAGTTTCTATACTGTCCAGCCACCTCATAACCTTCCACAGTAGTCAAAATCTCAACTACACAGTTATCTTCCTTTCGTTCACTTGCGGAGCTTGTCCGAACCATGACAAATTCATCGATCCAATTCCAGAACAGTACTATCTCTTGCATTGAGAATCTAGAGAATCAAATGGATTATTTAGCCACAGAGTTGGGACAGCTCAAGGCACAAATGTCTAATAAGCTTCTATCTTAACCAGTGAACCCTCACGAAAATACAAGTGTAATCACATTGAGAAGTGGAAAAGACCTTTCGAAAATCTATCGTTCAAACAAAAGCTTGATTGAGCTCGAGATAGAGGTTCTAACGTCTCAAATTATTCCACAACACCTTCATTGTAGCAAACTTCATCCTGATTTTCTTCAACTCAAGCAGTTCCTACTCAAAACTAAATTTCTGCTCTAGAAAATCAGTCAAAACCAGTTCCACCTTATCTAGCTGTTTGGCTAAGGATAAGAATTACGAGGCTAAAAAAGACATTTTTGAACTTTTTCGAAAAGTAGAGGTGAACATTTCTCTCTTTAATACAATTAAATAAATTCCATAATATGCTAAGTTCCTCAAAGAACTTTGCACAAATAGGACACGTGTTAAAGGAGATGAAAGAGTCACATTGGGAGAAAATATTTTTACTATGTTACAAAGGAAACTCCCAGCTAAAGAAAAAGATCCAGGTATGTTTACAATCCCATATACCATTGGAAACTCTACAATCTTTGGGTGTATGCTTGATTTAGGTGCATCCATAAATGTGATGCCAATGTCAATCTATAATGTACTTAATTTTGGACCGCTAAAAACAACAAGTATTGTTATTCAATTAGTGATCGAGATAATTTTACGAAAATTTAATCATCTTTTAGTTAGCATTTTTGATGAAAAATATGTTGAACATGGTTATTTTTACATCTCAGGATCAAATTGTTGAAAGCGTTGAGTCACAAAACAACCAAGCCCATTTGGAACAATTCAGTGGCCAATCCAACAATTCAGAAGCCCAACGTCAATCCACCGCCGCCAATCACGCTCGCCGCCATTCAGCCACTAACGCACGCACAGTCTAGCAACAAATATTGAAGAGAATCGTGCATAGTCAACAACTGAGGAATTACATATAATCAGTCCAGCAAATCGACACACCAACCACGACAAAACATGAAAAGTAACCCAACCTTAACCACATGCGCATTCAATCATCTGGATTTTATGCTTATTTTCCACAGGTGTGTTTCGAAGATAAGATTCATGGATTTTCTTACTGATTGTGTGTTGAATTGTGTGGCTATGGCTGGGCAAAAGTTAAGGACGACGCTACGACTGGGAGAACAGCAGAGTGGAGGTGTGTGGCTGGGCGGCTGTGTATGGAGGCTGAGGAGGTGGCGGCTGCGTGAGGGGAGGGAGGCCGAGGAGGAAGAAGGAAAGGAAGGAGGAAGGAACGAGGGTTGAGAGATTAGGCTTGAAGCCCATTAAACACCCAGGCCCAAACTTCATTCAGGCCCAGTTGCATTGGTCAAGGTAGATAAATTCATTTTTCCAGCTGATTTTATTATATTGGACATGGATGAAGATGTTGATATGCCATTAATTTTAGGAAGACCATTTCTTGCTACAAAGAAAGGATTAATTGATGTTCAAGACGGTAAACCGATTCTTAGAGTTGGAGAAGAGCAAGTCACATTTAATGTTTTTAAGGTAATGAAGCGTTCTAGAGATGTTTCTATATGTTTTAGAATTGATGACTATGACTCTTTGGCTTTAAAATTTTTTCAGGAACATCTAGTTAAAGACCCGGTGGAAGCTTGTCTAGTCAAATCCAACAAACACGATTTCGACAAGGAAGGAATCAAGGACGCTATTCAAAGCTTGAAAATGAATTCACCATTTCAGAGAAATTTCATGCCAAAAAATAAAACTTTGAAGAATGGAGATTTATATCGATGAAGAATAGAGCACTGCGAAAGACTTCATTCCATTACAAGAGCCAGAGTCCTGAGCATGACGAAGTCTAGCTACACACTATATCTAAAGCTCTATTTAGGAGGCAACCCAAGCGTGGTGCACTCGCCGCTTATCAGATTTGCATTTCTTTCCCTTTCTCTTTAATTATTATTATTTGTTACTTCTCCTCTTCATGATAGTGTTATATTGGGCACAATGTAAGATTTAAGTATAGGGAAGAGATTTAGGATATATATATAAAAAATTGGAATGATAGAAAAAAAGTTTCACTGGTTACAGATTTACAATTACTAGAAACAAAAAAATTTCAATTACATTGGAAAATGTTATAGCATGATTGGATAAATGGTAACGGTCGAATTCAAAATGTGTGGATAAAAAATTTGTAGACATAAACCCGGTGAGTTTTTTTAGCCTTAAAATTGAACAACCATGTCAATCGTTTTCTTTGCTGATTGATGTTCTTTTATGAATTTGTATATCTAGAGCTTGTTGTAAACCTTTTTGAGGCTATAATGATGTGTATACATGAAGATGATAAAGGCATTCTTAAAACAAGCACCACTATAATCAAAACAGAGCCAACCTGAAACGAATTGACATGTTGTACTCATTTGAGCCTTCTTGACTATTTTCAAAAACCTACTTTTTGAACTTCAAATTATCATCTATACTTTCTCGTTAACCTAGGAACTTGTGGAGTATGGCATGTCACTTTGCATTATGGGTAGATATGGAAGTGTGAGTATGGTATGAAGGAAAAAAGTGTGAAAAAAATGTCACTGTATAGTTTTGAATAGTGGTGAAATTCAGTCATTGCTAAAAAAAAAACAAAAAAAGAGGTTTTGAAGAAAAATCAAGAAATACTAAAATCTCTTCAGTATGTTAAAGGATGCATTGTTTTCATGATTAGTTGAGCAATTATTATACTACACTTGTTCCTCCATCCTCAAAAATTCATTATCATATTTATCTTTTGCATTTTCCTCAAACCTTCTGAAATCCAGAAAAAAACATTTTGATTCATGTATGCACATTGACTAGTAGTGGAGATTTGGTAAGTAAGAAAGCCTATGGTAGAGCATGTTCATAATTAGAACTTGAGCAAAACACTTACCTGAAAACACTTGAGAGTGAGCGATGTTTCTGTGAGAGTCTACCAATTTATTCTATTGTATTTTGAATGAATCCGCTTCCTAATTCATTATTGATATGTCAAGAAAATTGATTCATGATGTGTTATGACACCTGAAAATGTTATTGGTATTTGTTTCTCATAGTGTTGTAATCTTGAACACCATTGAAATTTTTTTTAATTTTTTTTTGTCATTTAGTGGGTAGATAGTCTGAAAACCCTCACGAGAAACCACTTGTCCACTAGGGATCACCTAGGGGTTTAACGGCTTGTTGCATACGCTAAATGTAATCGTGATTCCTAAGAAAGTGAGTTGTAATTTGTTTTTCTTTATGTTGCTCGAGGGCGAACAAAAGTTAAGTGAAAGGTCCAAGATATAACCTAGAGGGGGGGTGAATAGGTTAATCCGAGGTTTAACAATGTTATGCATAGGATTATAACTTTGCATACTACTATTATATACAGACTACTTGAATAGTGTGTATCTAACAGTTCAAGGTCTACTACAGAGACTTTAATTCTTGGAATTTGTCTATGTTTGGCTGTAAAGGTTGATTTCTATATCAGTTCTAAATATCAAACAATGAAAGCAAGTAAGAGACACAATATTTATACTGATTCAGACACTTGTGATCAATTGATAAACAAGAGCTTAGTCCAGTATTCCCTTGGTGACCAGTGTAGTCAAGCCAAGAGCTGAGTATAACTACCTTCTTGTTTATAGCTTACAAGACAACTTTTTTTTACAAGCTAAACGACTTGTACAAAAGATAAAGACCAACTATCTTTGCACAAATTCAGCAATCTGAACTCTGCTACAAATGGTGTTCTTCTACAGACTAGTGAACTCTCTTTTCTGTGTTTCACGATTCAGCTCTTCTTGAGTAATCTTTGAATGTTGATTACTTTACAAACTTGCCTGTCAATCCTTATTCAACAACCTTAATCAAAGAGGTTCTCTGGTTTCCTTTTATAGGCTGAGGAAATGAACGTAGCAGCATGGTACTGTTTCTGACATGACACTTGGTCACTCGTGTCCTCCACCATCTTGTTTCTGATGCTGAGAGTCCATTATCTCCAGAATTTATGCCGTTGCTGCTTTAACTCAAATTTTCGTTTGACTGACTCCAGACCTCTCACCCCACCAGTAGCAACCACCTCTGACGCACCCAATCTATTGCATCTTAGTCTGCATACTGTACTATGAGACCTCATCTGCATCAGTCTTTGCTGCAACCTTGTCTGCATACAGATCTATTACACATTGATGCATTCTATGTGGGTCCTCGTCTGCAAGCTCAATTCCTAGATCATGAAGACTTTGATGTTCTTTTGTTGTTCATCAATGTCTTGGTTGTTTATCCAAAGCCCTTTGTAGTAGTCTGCATCTGATGGCTCATCTGATCTTGATCATCTGCAGCCGTCTGCTCTCCAGAATCCAACCTAGACTGCAACTACCTACATGACTTCTAGCCTAAACAACGAACTACGTTATGATTAATACATCTCATATTTGTTACATCAATTTCTATACAATTGGAGGGATTGCACATTCCTATCAATCACCCCCTAAATTAATGCTAACAAAAACTACGATCTAAAACAACAAGTTTATAACGTTTTTAACCGAAAAAACAAAAATTACATTTTGTTTCGTTTTTGTAAACCAAAAACATAAAGACACAGAAAGAAAGGGCAGTAGAAACATTTATACTAACCTTTGGTGCTCTTTTCCTTTGCTACACTTATGCTTGTGTTCATCATTAGATTGTTCTCCATGATGTCTGTGCCTTTTAGAAGACCTTTCCCTGTCAGAGGAATGTCTCATCTTGGTTGCAGATGACTTCTCCCCCTAAGACTCAGCTGGGGTCTTTTACTGCTCTACTGTAGGAGTCCTTTGTGGCTCTTTTATAGTTTGCATTCAAGGTGGAGGTGAGAGATTCAATGGCAGTCCGCACAGCTTGAAGTTTAGAGAAGATATTCTTCTGAACTACTTCAAGTTTGGTTTCAAGAAGTCCAAACTTGGTGTCATTGATGCGTATGGTCTCATCAAGTTATTGTTGAGTGGTGTGCAGAGCCTTGTGTAGTTTCTGATATGAATGTGCAATCCCTCCAACTGTATAAAAATTGTTGTAACAAAACTGAGATGTATTAATCATAATGTAGTTAGGGTGTTTAGGTTAAAAGTCAAGTAGGTAGTTGCAGTCTAGGTTGGATGCTGGAGAGCAGACTGCTACAGATGATGAAGATCAAATGAGCCACCAGATGCAGACTATTACAAAGGGCTTTGGATAAACAACTAAGGCATTAATGAACTACAAAAGAGCATCAAAGACTTCAGGATCTAGGAACTGAGTTTGCAAACGAGGACCAACACAGAATATATCAATGTGTAACAGATCAGTGTGCAGATGATGTTGCAACAGGGACTGGTGCAGACCAGGTCTCATAGTACAGCATGCAGACTAAAGTATTGTAGACTGGGTGCAGTAGAGGTTGTTTCTGATGGTGGGATCAAAGGCCTGAAGTCAGTTAAATGAAGATTTGAGTTAAAGTAGCAACAGTATAATTTTTGGAGATAGTAGACTGCCAGCAAGATATCAGCATCAAAAATAGTGTCAAGCTACAGTAGGCTCGTTTCCTTAGCCTATAAAAGGAAACCAATAAAGCTCTTGGAGAAATGCTGTTGAATAAGGATTGATAGGCAAGCGTGCAAAAGCAATCAACAATCAAAGATTACTCAAGAGAAGTGAATTGTGAAAAGAAGAGTTCACTAGTCTGCAAGAAGAACACTCTCTGCAGTAGAATTCAGATTGCTTATTCTATGTGAAGATCATGGGTCTTTATCTTTTCTGCAAGTTGTCAAGCTTGTAAAAAGAAGTTGTCTTGTAAGCTAAAAACAAGGAGATAGTGATACTCACCTCTTGGCTTGACTACACTGGTCACCAAGAGAAGACTGGACTAAGCTCTTGTTTATCAATTGATAACAAGTGTCTGAACCAGTATAAATACTGTGTCTCTTTATTTGCTTTCATTGCTTGATTAGAACTGTTAGAAATAAACCTTCATAGCCAAACAAAGACAAATTTCAAGAATTGAAATCTCTGCAGTAGGCCTTGAACTGTTAGCTGCAGACTGCCCAAGTAGTCTGCATAGAACAGTGGTCTGTAAACTCATAATCTGCTGTATAAAATTGTTAAAATTTGAATTAACCTATTCACCCCCTCTGGGTTATATCTTGGACCTTACAAGTCTGCTTCTTTTTTGGTAATAAGTTTGTTTTCACTTATTCGTCTTCCACTATGACTATTTCATCTATCAGTGTAGGAGTGAGGTCAAGTGTGGTAACTTGGGTCAACTCTGCTTGTTTTGTGGTCTGTTGGTAGTCTGTAGTGACTTCTTCTGTGGTAGTCTCTGTTGTATCCCTAATTAGTGATGCCTCTATTGCTGGGGACTCGACTATAGATTACTCTACTATTGGGATTCGATTGTAGGTGACTCTGCTGCTGGCTCTTCTATAGTAGATGGTTCTGTTGTTGATTTCTCTTAGATCCCTTCTTCGGCTACTTGATCAATGATATCATCATCATCATCACAGCCATCTAGATATGGAAAATTACCATCACCATCATCGTCTCGTGATGGTTTTGTTCTGCCAACTGTGGGTCATGAGAGATAATCATAAATCTCTAATGTTGCTGCCCTGACATGCTTATCTACCAACCTTTTCATTTCGGCCTCCGCTTCAGGAGTGTGCACAAATGGAATATGTTGTAGTTGTGCCGGTCTATGCCTTCTCGTCTTGAGAGTAAAGTCTTTGACTTCCATACCTTCACTAAATAGTATGAAAGCTTCAGTGGGTCTCTTCTTCTTATTGGGCTCCATTTTCTGAATTTGGACTAGTTGATGGATTTTTGCCTCCGTCATGCCATCAACTATTCCAATTTTTGACCTTGAGCTATCTGTAGTTATCTTATATCTTGTGGTTGATCCTGATAGAATAAACTTTGGCCTTGCAGGTTTTGGATATCCTCTTGATTGGAAGCTTGTGCTACTTGTTAAACTTCTCGATCATTTCTTCCTTCTAAGGCTTCCTAAGTATTTCATTGGTATTGGCTCTGTGTTCTTGGACCTTTTCTTATATGGCTTGGACCGTCTGCAGTGCTTTTATAATTTCTTCCTTCTTTGGAGATTGCGTGATTGTGATTGTTATTATAGCCCATGCTTCTGATGTAGTTAAGGGCCGATTAGCTTCAATCATAGTCAAATCCATTCTTACACTAGAGATTGGAATGATTGTTGTTGTGAATGATTCAGTTTTAGCAGTCCTTATTGTCATGGTGTTTGCAGTAGTGATGTCCTATGATCTCCCAGTCTGCATCCTTCTGAGTTTTTCTTTAATAGCTTCGATCTCCTTTCTTGTAGAGCCCTATGCACTTGGCTCTTCTTTGAGCTGTGCTTGTGGTCCTTTTCTGACTCTTGATAGCTTTTTTGAGATTTTAATATGAGGTTCTGAAGGTTTTTATTAGCACTAGCCTTTAGATACTTCAGTGCTATGTTAGCATCATGAAGTGCAGCAAGCTCTGGTTCCTTTGGTGGTAAGGTCTTTAAAGATGATCCCTCAATTTTTGCTATAGTTGGATATCGAGTCTGCTCTTCTGTTGGTGCAGACTGTGCTTCTATCTCCATTTTTATAAGCTATGCAGTAGGTTCATCTGATATAGTCTCCTCTTCTGAGGTATACAGAACAAGTCTTCTTCTTCTCTCCTTCGTCTGCTTTGGTTTGATTGGTTATGCCTTGCTGATTACTTTCCTTTTGGCTTTTTTAGCTTTCTTGCTAGGCTGGTCTGCAGCCTTTGTTGCAGCCTGCACTACCGCTGGCTTCTTTGAGAAACCTATTACCTTTTTCCTTATCTTCCTCACATCGATCTTCTTGGCCACAGTCCATAGCCTTCCTCCTTTGTCAGACAGCTTCAATTTTTCCTTTAGAATGATGCTTATGATTCTTCCAAACAGAGGTTGTTTGGCTTCTATAGCCTTTGCTAGTTGGTGCTTGAGTAGTTTAGCCCAATTGAGCTTGTGTTTGGTGAGAATTGCACACGTTATCTTCTTGTTGATAAGATATGATCTGGACTTTGGAGAATTCTCTAGATAGAATTACCTTCTTTACAATATCTGCAAGCAGCTTGCGCTCCTTAGATAGATATTTCTTCATGGTTCGTATCCCTTTTTTATGTCTTTCTTCTGAGCATAGCGTGCCTTATATCAGTTACTACAGAGGGTAGAATACTTCCTGGTCCTTCATTTGAAACCTTGAAGAGCTGTTTGAAGTCATTTGGATCGATGTTGATCCCGATTCGTTTTGTGGAGGTGTATGTGATGAAATGAAGATCGACTGCAACCTTTGCCTTCTCAATGAAAATGAGTACCTTCTCATCGTATATCCTACTTGTTTTCTCATAAAAGTACTTGAGTCCTCCACCTTGAATCAGCTCAGATATCTTTTTCACCTCATCTAATTCATTCTTTGGTGTTTCAAAGTCGAGAACCAATCTTGTCTGCAACTCAACCTTTCTTGTTGGGCTTCGTTGCTCTTGAGACATGTCTTTTTTAGGAATGTTAGATCGGATGTTGGCCATTTTTAGTGGAACTGAAAGAATTTTTCTAGTTTATGAGAGTAAATCGAAAGAATTTATGAACTAGGGTTTGCAGTAAAGCGCAATAGAAAGAAAGAAAGTGAGAGAATAAAAGTATTTTTGATTGAAAATTTTTCAGAATTTATACTCTTTGAAAAAGTTATCGTTGCCATTATTCAACTAGCCAATACGTAGATTCAGTCATTGATTTAACCGTTATGAGATTCTAGGCAAGCAGTTTTTTCTAAATGTTATTTCTTTCCGAAAATAGAAGTACAGTAGAGCAAGAATAATGCTAGTCTGCATTCCATACATACAATAGAGGAGTACAGTATTTTGGCCATTTCACCGGTTCAAATCAATCATACCTAATTCATCTCGGAGTTGAATAAATTTGTTCTCATCAAGAGGCTTTGTAAAAATATCTGCAATTTGTTTTTCTATTGGAATATATTCTAATTTAATTTGACATTTCTGCACATGATCTCTGATAAAATGATATCTGACATCAATGTGCTTGGTCTTTCCATGAAAAACTGGATTTTCTAAAATTTCCATTATAGACGTGTTGTCACAAAATATTTGAGGTTTAGTAAATATCATACCGTAGTCTGCAAGTTGTGACCTCACCAGAGTACTTGTGTAGCACAGCTTCCTGCAGCAATGTGTTCTGCTTCTACAATAGAGGTTGACACCGTGGTCTTCTTCTTGCTGAACCTTGAAATCAGTCTTGCATTGAGAAATTGACGTGATCCACTTTGAATAGCCTGTTAGTGTAAAATCCGATTCCCGAGAATACCATACACTCAAATTTGGAGTTTCTTTGAGATATCTCAGAATTTTCTTTACTGTAGTGTAATGGAATTCTTTGAGATCAGAATTTTCTTTACTGTAGTGTAATGAGTATTGGATGTCTGGTCTGCTTATAGTAAGGTATAGTAGTGAGCCTATTATTCCTCTATACATTGTTTGGCTTATATGCTTTCCACTCTCATACTTATCAATTTTTATTGCTTCACTCATGGGAGTCTTCATGTGGCTTGCATTTTCTAATCCATATTTTTTAACTGTGTTCTTCAGGTATTGAGCTTGATTTATAAAAATCTCATTTCCTACCTGTTGTACCTGAAGTCCGTGTCTTATACCCTTATCCATGTTGTGATGTTTCTTTAGATGGTTAATGCATCTTTTTCTTGTTTTTAGAGAAAAGGCAAGGCCTTGCCAGAAGCTGTTTTGCCTTTTCACCGTGCAAGACCAAGTGCAACCCACATGGCATTGGTGGAGTTAGAAAAGGCTGGTATCTTAAAGTTTGTCATTAGTCAGTTTAGTATCACATGGCCAATTAGTTGATACCCATTAACTTTTTCAGAGACTTGGAAATATTTGACGATGGATATGGTTGCTTAATGATGTGTGCAAAATATATATACATCTAATAATGAGTGAGCAATATTGAATGGAGTAATAAAGTGATCAAAGTATCTTGTTCATGAGAGTTAGTTTTTAATGATCGAAATGAAAATAGTTATATCAACAAAATGTTTCGACTTTAATGACCTATGCACAAACTAAAATTAAATATGGATTACGAAGTAAGAATATGCTAAAATCCATGAACTAAGATAATACAATAATTGTCTTCGGTCTTGCCTATTCACTATGATTCGTATGATTTAAGGTCAAACTTATTCAAAAATATCTATTGATTCTTTTAAGGTAATAAATTTTCTCTCTTAAATGAGACTTTGACAACTACTAAACCATATTGCCTTTCGATTTTGTTTTGAGCGGTCCTAGTGACAGTCAGCTGTTACAGTTGTGCTGGCTTGGTGTATGGCGGGAGGATGGGTAGTGGTGACTGTGTTGTCGATGGTTATAATGGGTGGCTGTGTGATAGTTGGGATGAAATAAGGAAGTTAATATTGTAAAATACTTAAACCCACATTAATAATGACACCATGGGAGGTGAGACTTCTAGGAATGAGTTTAGTTGATGTTATTATCCAGATAAATAGGTTTAGTAATACAAGACCATTTCCCTATTAAAAATTCTCCCATTAAACTCATTTGACATTTGGATTTCATTAATGCAGCAAATCTCTCACACAGTTTGTTATTAATGCAACCAAATATAATGTCATCAATATAAATTTACACTAACAATTATGTTCTTTATGTTTCTACCTTTTCTCTCTGAAAGTTATTGTCACACAGAAAAGTTGAGAGAGTTTAATACCATGCCCTTGCAGCTTGTTTCAATCCATATAATGCCTTATCTAACCTGTAAATATGACGTGGATGTTCAAAGTCTTCAAAACCAGGAGGTTATTCAAAATATACCTCCTCTTGGATCTTTCCAGTTAGGAAGGCACTTTTCACATCTATCCTTATAGACTTTAAATCCTTTATAAGAATCATAGGCAAGGAACATTCTTATAGCTTCCAGTCTTGCAACAGGGGAAAGGGTCTTATCAAAATCAATTTCCTCTTCTTGTGAGTAACCTTTTGTAACTAGCCTAGCTTAATTTCTGAGGACTGTTCCATTTTTATCAGTTTTATTCCTGAACATCCACTTGTAGCCAACAACGTGATAACTTTTAGGTCTTGGTACCATATTCCATACTTTGTTTGTTTGAAACTCATTTAGTTCTTCTTGCATGGCATCAATACAGTTTGAATCATTTAAGGCTTCATTAGTTATCTTTGGTTCCATTTCTGATATGAAATATGCAAACAACTACTCTCTGGTTGTTACTCTTCTGGTCAGCACAGGTGCATTGTTGTCTCCAATGATGTCATCCTGTGTATGTGTTTTGATCCATCTCTTTTTGTCTTGTTCAACAATTGGGTGTTCCAGTTGTTGTTCCCTTCAATGTGTATAGACTACTCTTCCTTTTCTACAGCTTCAGGGCTTTCGTCTGTATCATGTTCATCATCTATGCCTGCACATTCCTCATCAAAGACATTAGCCTCACGCATAGATATTTCATATTCATCAAAGGAAACATGAACTCACTCCTCAATTATTTGTGTTTTGATTTTATCTACCCTAAAGGCCTTACTCGTTGTGGAATATCCTAAGAAGGTTTCCTCGTCTGTCTCAAATTTCCCTAGATGATTTTTATCATTGTTATATATGTAACATTTCCATCCAAAGACATGAAAATATTTGACACTTTGCGTCTTTCCTTTCCATAATTCATAGGGAGTCTTCTCGTGTAGTTTATGTATAATACATCTATTTTGGATATAGCACGCAGTGTTTACTACTTCTGCCCAGAAGTTTTTTGGTAAGTTTACATTAGCAAGCATTGTTCAAGTTGCTTCTGTAAATGTCATGTTTTTCCTTTCTTCTACACCATTTTTTTGAGGTGTTCTAGGTGTTGAAAAATTATGCTTTATTCCATGGTCATTGCAGTAAATATCTACTCCTATTTGATCAAATTCAGTAGCATGATCACGTCTGATAATGATTACTTTAATGCCTATCTCATATTGCATTTGCCTTAGGAATCTGGTTAGCAGACTCCAAGTTTTACTCTTTTTGTGCAAGAACATTAACCATGTATATCTTGAATAGTCATCTACTACAACAAGGGTATACTTATTTCTATTTAAACTCTCTACCTCTACAGGACGAAAAGATCCATATGTAATAGCTCCAAAATTCTACATTATTCTGATGAGTTTAGAGGTTTAAAACTTGCTCTGGTCTGCACAACTTATCTTATCTAAATTTTATTTGCGGAATTCCTCTCACTAGATTTTCTGAGGAGAATTTGGCTATAGTTTTTGAAATTTAAGTGAGCTAATCTCTTATGCCTTAGCCAATTTGTATCTTCAACACCTTTTGTATAAAAACATGTTATTTATTCTGACTCTGATGAGCTAAAGTCTAATGCATAAATGTTTCCCTTTCTGGTTCCTACTAGTTTGACTTCTTTGGTGACTTTGTCCCTTACTTGACATGAATAATGAGTAAATGAGACGTCATAGTTTTTGTCACATAATTGGCTAATGGAAAGTAGGTTATATTCTAAACCTTTAACATAAACTATTTTTCTCTAGAGATTAAAGAACCTATACCAAGGGTTCCATAACCTTTACTTTTATCTGCATTGCCTCCTCCAAAGAAAACTAAGGGTCCTTGTTCCTTTCTGTAATCCTTCAGAATGTTTTTGTTCCCAGTCATATGTCCAAAACATCCACTGTCCAGATATCATGTTCGATCCTGTTGTTTCTACATTAGTATATTGAAAATTTGTACAAGGTACCTACTCATATGGGGTCCTTACTTGTTAATCTTTGGGATCCATACTTGAATTATTTTTTTGTATGAAGTCCAACAATCGAATGACTTGTTACCAGGTTTGCCACAAGTGTAGCAGTAAACCCTTGGCCTTGTTGCCCTAGGTGGTGTGTTGGTGTTTCTCCACCTTTTCTGTTGCATTATGCATATGCAGACGAGCTTCAATTGTGGTTTTCTTCATGCAGTATTGCAAGTTTTGTTCCATACTGAGTAGTTTGGTGCATACTCAGGTCTGTATGGTCTTTTGCTGGCTTTAATCTTATGACTCCACACCTTCTGCTCCTTGTGGTGTATTATACTAATTCGTGATGTTTCTTTGCTCAAGGATTTAACCCTTTGGGTTTGAGCAGCAGAGGCTTTACTCTTCTGCTCTCGTTGTAGAGGCTTTGCCATTCTCCAAGACATTTGCATAGGTCTGCTTTGCCTTTTTCTCACTAGTGGTGACATTATCATTCACTTTTAAATGTGAAATATTATTCAATGAGTCATTGTAACCTAAGCAGTCTGTATCATGTAAGGATTGATCTATGTTAAGCATTTTCTACAAGTTCAGGATCTTTCCATTTCATGTATCTACCTGATTTTGAAGCCTAGCATTTCTCTATGTGAGTGTCTCTACTACTGCATTAAGAAGCATTACTTTTTAATTTGATTTATTTAGCTCATTTTGAGCCACGACCAGGTTTTTGTTAATCTCTTTATGTGCTAGACTGTATTTCTCTTAGAGATTTGCAATCAACTCGAGATTCTCTTTATTTTCCCTTGAGAGGAAAATAAATCCTTCAGAGGTTTCTTGAAGAGACTCCTTCAGTTCCTCTAGAGTAGAAAAGTGAAATACCTGTTGTTGCTTCATTTTTCGCCATGAGGCAGAGTTGGGCATTGGAGATCGTTTTTTCATCATCTGAGTTTGTTTCACTCCATGTCTTATCAGCATAGGCTTTGCTTTTTTCCTTCCTTCTAGAGTTCCCTTTGTTGTATTCCTTTTTGTTCCTCTGTGCAGATGATTCCTGCATAGGTCGTTAGCATTGTGCAGTAAAGTGTTATGGCTTTCCGTAATTATAGCAGACCTCTTTCTCTGCTTCTTTGTCCTTTGTTGAGAGGTTCTTCCTTAGATTTTTTTTTGAATAATTTTCTGAACTTCTTTCCCATCAATGCAAGTTCTTCTGATATTACTTGTTCGCTTGCAGACGAGGTGTCACTCGGTTTCTCTTTTGTCATGGATCTGAGAATTTTCTCTTGAGCCTTGAAGGCTAGATTTTTCTTCCTAGCCTCATCAATTTATCTATTGTGCTTAACGTCCAAGTTATAGGTATGCAGCACACCATACAGTTGAGCTAAGGACAGCTTAGCAAGATCTTTGGACTATCTTATCGTTGTGGTCTTTGTCCCCCAGGTCTCATCAAGCGATCTCATGAACTTCATGTTGACTTCCTTATTATCAAAAGTCTTCTCTAAAATTTTTGAGATTATTGATGAGTACATTGAATCTCTCATAAAAGTTTGTTAAGTTCTCATCCAATGTCATTGAGACCAATCGTACTGTTGCATCAGGACATCCTTTTTGTTTTCCCTGATTTCATTTATTCCTTCATTCCTGAGCAGTAGAGCATCCAATGCTTTCATTGCAGTGGTTATATGAACCACTATCTCAAACATGTCATCATCAAAAGCATTAAATATTTGATTCCTTGCCCTTCTATCCACCAGTACTAGATCCCAGTCCTTTGTTGTCCAGAGGGATTTGGGCTTCTTCACTTCATTGTTTGCATAAATTGGATCTGGCATCTTTGGTATGTATGGTCCATTAGTAATTATATCTTGCATTATTTCATCTATTGAATCCAGATGTGTAAGCATCCTAACCTTCCAGTAATTAAATTTGTCGAACGACCACTCTAGTGGCTCTCTGTTGTTGGGGCATTTGGGTAGGTTTGGAGGAGCCATGTTTTCTTCACAAAATAAACTGTTAGTAACTTCTTGCAGATATAAATCAAAACATATGACCTTTTCAACCACTGATGTTCTTTGTAGACTAGTCTGCAGTAGACACTCAAACTCTGTGAGTTTGTCTATGTTTTTCTATTGTGATTAATTTCTAACAGCTCTAAAGGCTCATAATAATGAAAATAGATAAAAATCACAGGATTTATACTGGTTCACATACTCGTTATCAACGAGTAGAGCGTCACATACTCGTTTTCTCTGATTTCATTTGTTTCTTCATTCCTAAGCAGTAGAGCGTCACATGCTTCCTTTTGTAGTGGGTGTATGAACTACTATCTCAAACATATCATCATTAAGAGCTTTGAATATTTGATATCTTGCCCTTATATCCCCCAGCACCAACTCCCAGTCCTCTTTTGTCCAGAAGGATTTGAGTTTGTCTACTTCTCAAGATCTACCATCTTTGGAATGTATGGCCTATATGTGATTACATCATGTATTCTTTCATCTATTGAATCCAGAAGTGCAAGCATTCTCAACTTCTAGTGATTGAATTTGTCAAATGAGCATATTGGTGGCTCTCCACTATTAGGGCCTTTTGGATAGCACTGAAGGAGCCATGCTTTTTCACAAAATAAACTATTATTACCTTCTTCGTAGAAAAAAAATCAAAAGAAATGACCTTTTCTTTCCAAAACTGTGAGGTCTGGAAAGTCAGGCTCTACACCAATTATAAGATCCATAACTACAACCTATAGGATAGGGTGAATAGGTTATTTTAAATTTTTTAGTGTAATTCAGCGAAGTACTAGTTTTGAGTGCACTAATGATCTTTGCAGACTACCAAGGGTGTCTACAGCAAAGACTTATATTTTGAGAGTTTGTCTCTGATTCCTGTTTTAATTGATTTCTAACAGTTTTAAAAATACAAAGTAATGAAAGTAAGCAAAGAACACAGGATTTATACTGGTTTAGACACTCATTATCAACCGATAAACGAGAGCTTTATCCAGTCTTTCCTTGGTGACCAGTGTAGTCAATCCAAGAGGTGAGTTCACAATCTTCTTGTTTTTGGCTTACAAGACAATCCCTTTACAAGCTAGTTAACTTGTCAAAGGCGAAGAAGCTAGATCCTTTGCACAGATCCTTTGCTAAACTCTGTTGGAGCTTCTATTCTTCAGTATAGATTAGTAAACTCTTTTCTTCCTATTCTTCTTCAGTTCAACTTACCTGGACAGTTTAAAATTCAGATTGATTTTGCATAATTTGCACGTTCAAATCTTCGTTCAACAATATTATTACTTGAGTTCATTGTGCAAATCACTCTAAAAATATACAATCTTTGAGTTTGATGAACAATATCTTAAGGCACTTGAAATTCTGAAATAAAAACCGATTTCAGCTCCAATCACTGAACCTCCCAATTAGAACTTGCTATTCAAACTCATGTGCGATGCAAGTGACACGACAGTTGGAACAATTTTGGAACAACGAGTAAGACGTATATCATGTTATATATTATGCATCTCGCATGTTGGACAATGCTCAATGCAATTACACTACGATTGAAAAACAATTGTATGCAATAGTGATTGTATTAGATAAATTTCATTCCATTTGCTAGGAATCGAGGTCATTGTTTACACAGATCACGCTGCAATTAAATACCTTCTAAACAAGAAAAAGGAAACACCTCCTCTCTTAAGATGGATTCGTCTTTCACAAGAATTCGATAGAGAAGTTAAAGATAAGAAGCGTATAGAAAATATAATGGCTGATCATCTGAGTCGCATTCAATGTGAGCATGACCATGCCCTATTGTCTTACTTGTTTCCTAATGAGTACTTGATGAAAATTCATGGTGAGGTTCCATGGTATGCTGGTCTTATTAATTATCTTGTCACTTAAGAACTTTCTAGACCATTGACACGTGTGCAACATAACAAGATTAAAATTCATTCCAAGTACTAGTTTTGGAATGTCCCATATCTTTTCAAATTTGGGTTAGATGACATCCTTCCAAAACATGAACAACATAAGATTTTGAAATTTTGCCACACTTATGAAAGTGGAATTTTGAAGCAAAAAGGACTACTCATAAGGTCCTTAAATGCGGTTTCTATTGGCCTCATCTGAATCATGATGCATATGAATTTTTTGAGTTCTGTCATTAATGCTAACGAACAGGTGGAATTACTAAGAGAGATCAAATACCACAAAATTCAATTTTTGTTTGTGATATTATTTATGTTTGGGGTATTGATTTCATGGGATATTTCTCACCATCCTATGACAACATGTACATTTTAATCGCAGTGAACTATGTGTCCAAATGGGTTTAGGTGTGAGCTACAAGAACTAAGGATGCAAAAGTCATCATCGATTTTGTCCCCACCCAAAGTTTTAATTGTTTTTGTATAACACGTGCCATCATAAGCGATAGGGGAACCCATTTTTCTAATAAGGTGGTTCATGTTCTTCTCAGTAACCTGTGCACCATTCCTAAACTAGCGAGCAATAAAGTGAATTCTTGACAAGGTTGTTAACCCCAACCGTAAAGATTGGAGCTCACTTGGGAGATGCACTTTCGGCATAACTTACCGCTTATAAGACTCCGATTGGAATATCACCATACCCATTGTTAAATGGAAAAGCTTGCCATCTTCTAGTTGAACTAGACACAAAGTCTTTTGGGCAATTAAACAATGCAACTATGATTATCCAAATGTGACAAAGAATAGAAATTTGCAATTACAAGAGCCGGAAGAAATAAGAAATGACACATTTGAGAAGTCTGTTATTATAAAGACAAGACAATACATTATCATGATAAAATGATTAGCAATAAGAATTCTAAAGTTGGTGATAAGGTTTTAATTATTGAATTCTCGAATGAGATTGTTAGTTGGTAAGCTTAGATTAAAATGGGATAGTCCATTCGATACAATTATGGAGCGATGGAAATTAAAAGCCTTGAAACTGAAAAAGCTTTTACGGTGAATGGTCATCGTCTTAAATTATATCATGAAGGTGCTTATATGGATTGGGTTGAAGAGTTCGACCTCAAGAAAGTCAATTAAGCGTGAATTCATTGAGATAACTACATTAATCAAGTGCGCTTCTTAAGAGACAACCCAAGTACTTTAGGATAGATTTTCCTTTTTCAATAAAAAATCTTGATGATAAATCCAAATGATGTGATCACTATGATTTAAGCTAAACAAATCCATGTGAAAACTAAAGAGAAATGACAAACATTGACAAGAAACACGGGTTGATGTTATACACGGCCATGCTTGGCCTTGGATTCAACAGTTATCTCGAAACACGGCCTAACATGGGTCGTGTCTGCCTAACACGGCCTTGTCAAGCCTTTTGATGCAGAAGCCCTAGAATCTAAAAACATAGCATGGAGGGAGACATGGCTGTGTTTAGGGCAGAAATTGGGATATCCGAGAGTCCATTCATATTTCTCACAAGTTCACAAACTTACAAACATTAATCCAAATTACCTCTACACACTAAATTCTTCATTTATCCAACAATTCACCCAATCTATAGCTTAAATCAAAACAAACAACAAATCCAATCATCCTCTTGCGTCGGTTTTTTCATTCTTGTTCCCAAACACTTGCTTTCTCCATGTTTATATATTAAGGTAAGGATCCCAAAAAAAAACTTGAAAATTCTTGAATTTGATGCATGATATGCAAGTTGTGATCATAGATTATGATTTCCAATGAAAAATGGAGCATGTTGATATTAATTTTGCACATTATAGTTGAGTTCTATAAAGTCATGATTTTTCGGGTTTTGATGTAAATGGTGTGTTGAAAATAGTAATTTATACATGAATTTTGATTTGATTGCACTACATTGTGTTATTTGATGATGTATGGATGATGGATGATAATGGATAGATGTTTTGGGAGACGGAAATGATAAAAATAGATGAATTTTGTATAGTGGTGGTATTATCGATGATATAAATGGGTTATGCAGGATTTTCTTTATTTTACTATGTGTTTACTGTACTTGTTTTGCATGATTGTGTTTGTGTTATAGATTTGTTATCTCCTTTGTATCAATGAAATGTATTTGTTAGATTTCTATGTTTGATTTGTGCACGATTCTATGCCGCTTTTTTTAGGGGCAACCTACCTGCTAGTTTAAACACTCTTGATCCAGAGCCAGTTTCGGAACATCCTAATGATCATGGCCTAGTGTTCCAGGGGAAGAAGAATGAAGTGGAGGATAATGATGGCGATTGTTTACTATAATAGTGCAGCCTTATCTACACTTGAACTTTTGGGAGATACAGATGATTTTTTAGATCGTCTTCAAATGAAGACGTTTGCTGATAACTCCTAGCCAACTTATGACATGTTGGTGATTGAGTTTTTATCTTCTCTTGTCCTTGTGAAGAAAGGGAAGCAACATAAAGATGATGACATTATCGGCTTCCACTTTACTTCCGCCTTAATAGAGTGGAATACTATAAGGATCTGGCTTGGCTTAATGCTATCTATGGTTTCAGATCTTCTGGACTTCAGTTTGTGATATCGGATTACAAGAGAAAATCGGCTCATTCAATTATTCTTTGACTAGACAAGATCTTTCGGACTTCAAAAAGGCCAAGGTATCCACTTTACTCAACCCTATTTTCTTTGCCTGCATTATCTTTGCTCGATATGAGACTACCAACAACTTGTGAAAGAATGAGCTATTATTTCTTTGGGCTTTGATGAGGCCTAAGATCATCAAGCTCAATATTGCGATGCATATTCTTCACCACTATTATTTCCACGTCGCAAACAGCTCCGACAAGATTTGCTTTGGGGGACTCATTACTCCCATCGCAGTAGCACTCAGATACGATTTTATGGGTAAGGAGCCATTGGAGCAGCCAGCCTATTATTCACTCTCTCTTACTTATCTTTTTACCACAAAGAAGATAAAGAAGGAGAGGATTGGTGGTGAAGAAAAATATCTATTATAGTTCCTGAACATTAAGAAGGTGAAGCTGCAGCTACCGAGTGATCTTTGTAGGGTTGTTGATTCCTTGTTATGGACTTTTCAAGCTCTTGGTCTTCGATTACCGAGGCAAAGAGTCATGGTGGTGGAGTAGGCTAAGGGAAACACAAATATAGCAAAGGCAGCGGATGAGGAGGATGAGCATGGTGATGATGTTGATGATGAGCAGTAACCTGCTGATGATCAGATGGATGATGCTGCTAGTGATAAGTCTTGTGATGATATAAAGTCATTATTGTAATATGACACACAATGTGCCTAGGTTGTGGTACTTCTATTTTTTTTTTCATGTATTATTTGAAAAAAAAAAAAGGCTTTTGAAAAAAAAGCCAGAGAAAAAAAGCAAAAAAAAGAGAGAAAAGAGTCGAGAAAGAATTGAAAAAAGAGTTTATTTTGTTATCTAATAATTGTTTAGACTCGAGTAATCACTTATCGTGATAAAGGCTGACTCGAGGAAATTGTATATTTGGATTAGTGTGTTTCATCTATCTCTGTTAAAGGTACAATGCCTTGTTGGGGTTGGATTTATATATCTTTATGTTTTGACTCATACCTTACTCCTACACTTGAATGTTAACTTCACATGACCAAATAGCTGACCTCCTGTTACCTATCTTGTTATATTTTTGGTCCCAGCCTATTATTTGGATTGAGATCCAAGCTTGGGTCGGATAAGATGGTGGTTAGTATGCGAATGCTTGTACTTTGTTATGTTATTTGAGTTAAACTCTTAATCTTTCATGATTAATGAGCGTTGATGATCCTCACGATCATCGGGATGGTGAATTATGCCTTGTTAGGAGAACACTTAAAGATACGAGGAAGAGTTTATGCGATGTGGCGAGGGAGAGAAAATGAATTGGCCTGCAGAAAAAATCTGTTATGGCTCTTGTTTGTTTTTTTGGTTTGAGTTGCTGATTTTGCATTGTTCTTATTTTTTCTTGTGTGTATTCTTTTCTTGAGGAAAAGCAAATGTTTGGTTTGGGAGAGTTTGGTATGTGTCAAAACACACACTATTTTATGTTGTTAAATCTGCGTTTTGTTTCATTTTTATGGTTTATTTAATCGTATTAGTTTTGTTTTACTTTTAGAGCATGGTACTGCTGAAACTTCTGTTTTTGTTGCAAAATGTCGATGGAAGAGTTGAGTTAACGATCATGATTTTTGGAAGATGTTTTGAAGTTCTAAAATGCGATGTATAGCAGTTTTAAAGTGTTCGAAGCAAAACTGGGCATAATGTTGATGATTATGGGTGTTTTATAATGACACATGGCCAGGAGATGAAATGTAAATTCAAATACTGCCGTGTTTGTCTCACTCTCGAAGCACGCCTGTCCAGGCCGTGTAAAGTGAGACACGACCGTGTGTCCATTAAGGAGAAAACATCATATTTGCTCGAAACATGGCCCAGTTCAGGTCGTGTCACACCTTTCACGGTCGTATCAAGTTCTCCGTACTATATATATTTGTTATTTTAAATATGAGATTTATAGGGGACTGTTTCTTATCCTTCTCTATAAATACCACTACTTCCACATCAAATATAGGGGAAGGTTCCTTTTCATACAACAGAGAACGTCACACTTTCAAACCCTAAAAGCAGATATGAGACGAAGACGATTGATTCGCTTCCAACAACGACACCGGGATTGATTCAAGATCGTTGGGTTCTTCATCAAAACTCTATTCTCATTTGCGATTTGGGTTTGTTCTCAATGTTTTCAGATTTTCTATCTATTTTTATAATGGATCTTGGATTCTTTCTTTGTATCGTTTTATTTTCTATCATGAATGTAGTGTAAACCTTTCGTGTGACAATGTACTGAAGATAATTCTCTGATATTTTTTAGATTATGCATGTTCTTCATATTTTCTTATGATCCAAATTGATTTGATCATGAATGTATTGACCTTATTCTTGGCATTGATATGATATGATACAGTTTAGGCCATTCTATAGATAGAAGTATCAATCATTGAAGTTATCTTGGTAGCAAACTATAGGTTATATTATTCTCTTTTGTATAACCTAAAGTATTCCTGTTATGATCCATAAACAACGAATTTTTCTCTTCTATTCAATATTTATGGTATATTGAGTTAGGCATAATGCAACATTAATTACTCTAGGTACATTCTCATTTTCCCTAAGTTGATTATTTTTAGTTGATAGTTTATTCTCATCTTGCTATCATATTTGAGATATAACATATAATTAAGTTTCACATAGTTACAATATGCATAAAAAAGGATCTAGGAAGAGAAGAATGAATCAAAATACATTGTCATATATTTTATTTCTAATTAGTTAAAGTCAGTCCAATCTTTGCCAATTATCTTTGCAATTTTTAATTGTCATTTTTTCATATTAGATTACGAACCCTTTATTTTTATCACATTAAGTTACATCTTAAGTGATTGACACAAAATTAGTTTATTATATCCGTTTCTTGTGGGATTGACTCGACTTGCTATTACTATATATTAGTAGTAATTCTGTTACGTGTGGTGTAGTCAGGATTTAACTTTGCACCCCTTGCGACACGAGCATAGGTGTTGTGCCTCTAAGGCCAAGGACAAAGAGGGGAAAAGATGGTGATGACCCTTCTGCTCCAAAGCGACCGAAGCAGTAGAGCATGTATGCCTATTTGTATGTTTACTTTTCTTTTTGTAAATATGAAAGAAAGTTGTATATTTCTTTGCCATCATAGATCAAGCTTGTTATCATCAATTTAGAGGAAGATTGTTGAGTCAAACCCTTAATGTAAAGAAATTGAGTGATGAGTAGGCTTTAGTCTTAGATAGTGTTGACCTCATATGTTTTCGTGATGACATCGATTGAACAAATGATCTTGAATATAGGTTGTTAGAAAAAATAAGAAGATCCGAGACTTTCCCGTTGGTATCAGAACTGAGATAGATGAAAGCAAGTCCTAGGCCTTCCCTATTTTCATAAATATGACATAAACATGAAAAGTTTTTATTTCGATTATTATACTGAATTTGTTAACTCCTCGTTGATTATTCTGAATATCTTATATATGGACTAATAATATATGAAAAAAATTTGAATACCTTGCTAAAAAAATCAGTTTTGGATTTTATTTTTTAAATTTTATTATTTTTTTGTAAATATGGAAAATTTTGGAGGCCTCAGTATGGAAACAAGATCATATTGCTGTCAAAATAAAGATGGAGATCCAAACTTGTTGATTCCTAATGTTTTATAAAAGGGATATCATCACGAGGGAGAAAAGTGAAACGATTGCCTACCCAACATTTCCATCATATTGCAATCGAAGAAAAAGGAGCCAAATAACCATCAATTGAAGTTCAATCCGGCTCCACAAACATCCACAAGCCTAAGACGATGCTCCTTTGGTGTTTTGGACCTGACACACAACAACAAACACTAGCTGTTGCTGTTGATTGATTGGAGAGTTGATCAAGAAAAATTTCTTGGTTCAAGGTGACTAAACCAGAGGAAGACCCATGCCTTGTTGAAGAAAAGGGGGCCAAGTTACAAGGAGTATAATCCAGAAGACTAAAGACTAGAGAAGTACAAGGTGTTGTTACAGGGGATTAAAGCTGATGATACAAGAGTTCTATCAGGGAGGATGGGAACTAGTGGTGTTAAGCCTTAATCTGGCATAGAACATCATATACTTAGGGTGACATGTGGGGGATGGGTACAAGTTGTAATCGAGTTGATTGTGTTACTAGGGTGTTGGTGATATAAGGATTCTCTTACATTGATCTAGAGGATTGGTGAAGAAGAGAAAAATGATGTGTACTACTGAAGGAGATCTTAATGCAAAGTTCTCGAAAATCCTATTGGGTATTAGATGTAAATCACTTGTTCCATAATTTTGGGCAAGAGATGAATTAGTATAAGCACTATGTCTTTACTGCTTTCATTCTTGATCACATAGTAAATAAGCATAAAATATAGTTGATGACTTAAAAACAATAAACAGATTAATAAAGACCCTAGCCTCTCTCAAGACTCAACCCTTCCTCATCAAAAAGGTGAAAAAGAGTTCAAAAATCCATTGACACTCAATTCACCCCGTCCCCTAAACCAACCCCTCCCAGTTCTTAAGTAACCTCTGCAAACCAACTGATAGTCTCAGTATACATCAAGACTGATGACTTTTCTACTTGAAAAATAAGCTTGCAATGGGTCAGGAGTAAGGGTGGTTCAGAGAAGAATATAGTAAGGTTGATAACATTGAGGTCATGAGTAAAGGGACAATAAGTTTTGAGCTTTTGGGCATTTGTAGCAAGGAATGGATGAGCATGGGTCGTTTATGTTTGAAAAAAGGTTATTGTAGTAAGGTTGATGAACAATAAGGCAGAGTTCAATAGAAGGGTCTACATGAAGACAAAGTTCACATGTTGCTTGTGCACGGTGTAACTGTGTTTTTTGCTTTTGGAACAGAAGTCACGGATTTGGCTAGTTGGTTTCAGGAAGGGTTGAAAGTGATGTTTCAAGAAAGGAAAACTCAATAATGGTTACAAATTTAGGATTGCCTATGAATACAGAGGTGATGCTCAAGATTTGATAACTTTTGAATCTCCTTCGCTCTGAACTCAGAACTCGTGCAGTAAGTCTTCAAGTGAACAGAAATAAGAAGTTGATATTGAAGATCTGAACCTGCAATATGAAAATGAGAATTGAATAGCACCAGTGTCTACAAACAACATCAAGAAGCTATTTCAAGTCCTGTAGAGGAGGAGAAAAGTGTTTGTGTTGTATTTATCATTAACAAATTATAAGGTGACAGATTGATTGTGAGAAAAAACAATCATACTTAGTGCTATCCTCTTGGTATATCACGCTGATTGTGAACGAAAGACGGGAGTGAGGGATACAGCTGTATTTTCGCTATATTGCCTAACTAGTATAAAAATCCTTATGTATTTACTTTACTGCTTTCAGTTTTTATAACCCTATCATAATCAACTTTGGATTAGAGCAAAACTAAAAGGAATCAATATTACTACAGTAACTTTCTGCATTACTACAGTAGCCTTAGAAAACACTCTATTGTTAAACTAATCTCATTTGTTTGAAAGTATTTCAAAAAAGAGACTATTCACCCCCTTCCCTCTCTAGTCTGTACAGTAAGCTTATTAGGACTTTTAGAAAAAAACTTGTATCTCACATTCAAATTTATCGAAGTGTGATTCAAACCAATGCCTCATATTTTACTATTTTGTGATAGTGCAACTACCTTATCAAGGGCATATAGTAGTACCTATAATGGTAAGTCAAAACACATAAGTCTTAGACATGACTATGTGAAAACAATGATACATGATGTTTCATTACAATTGTGTTTTTGAGGTCCAACAAGAATTTGGCTGATCCTTTAAGTAAGACTCTGACAAGAGACTTAGTATACTCGATTGCTTGAGATATAGGGCTAAGACCACGAGAGGGTCAATAATGATGGGAACCTAACCTAACTCTAGGAGCCTAGTATAGGTTCAATGGTAATAACAAGTCATTTTGTGATTTAAATACTAAATCTTTCCCTAACCGTAGATAGATAGTATTCTCCGTTGCATTGCGAAGGATGAGTTATGACTCTTAACAAAGTTGTAAATGCTTTGAGCAATGGAAAACTTGAGAAACTTTGCCTATATGAACAAAGGGATGATGTCGTCTCTTATAGAGCGTTACTGGTTCATACTCTTAAAGGTTCAAGAAACAGGATAAAGCACGTCGCCATAATAGTGCTATGTGAATTCGCATAGTTACTCATTGAGTTGAGTTGTATCATAACTCTAGTTATGTCTTATAGAGGTAAAGTTTCAATATCCATTATACCTAGACCGCGATATATACGACTTTGAGCTATTTTCACTAAGGGAAGATTCAATCTTCGTGACATCTTTCTAATGCATATATATATATAGAGAGAGAGTAGTTTGGATTTTCCAAATATTGGGGGAATGTTAGAAATTATGGTTAAGAGTTAGAGAAGTTAAAGCTTTTGAAAAACCGAACATAAAAGACTTCACAAATTTTAATATGTGGGGTATTTCAATAATTAAATGGCCAATGACTTTTGAAATGATTCTTGGTGTGCCATATACCCTTATCATGATATTTGGCTTCATAGTGAGGTGACTAATGTTGTTTCATATGCCGTAATAATGACATTTGTCTTTATGATACGAAAGGTTAGAAGGAATGCATAAGGTCCCTTGAGCACTATAAATAGAGGCCAAATATAAGGGTTTAGTATATGCACATCCATCCACAAAAATACTTATAATCTTCTCGTCCTTCTAAATTATTTCTACCTCTTAGAGTAGCACCTTGTTAAGTTTTAGGATTGCTACTACGGCCTAACCCTTGTGAATGACAGTATCCTGGAAGGAGGATCACTTGTAACCCATTAGCAAACTACATACGTAGAGGGGTTGATTCAGAGTTTTAAGGACATGGATTACCCACTGTCAAGTTATTCATCTACTAATAGATTTGCCGTCCTTATACCCATTTTTTTGCTAATAATCTATGCAAAAGCATGCATCAAGCCTGCACATACATCAAAATGGAAAACTATGCACTATGCATCTATCATTTGCATTTTCCTAGTTGAAACGTTTTCCTATATGTCAAGGCACAATATCCCATCTCCTTTGAAGTCTCATAGCCCCTACATCCATCTTCAAAAGTGTCATTATTTTTTACTCCTTTCGATCCAAATTAATTATAACGTTTTTCTTTTTTGGACCGTCACAAAATAAATGAAGCATTCCTTTTTTTGGTAACCTTTTATTATATAAAAGCATACCAAATCAATTTTATCTGCTACAATACACTCATTATCTTCTCTCACAAGTATTACAACTAACCCCACTATCACTAAAAAAAAATTACTTTATCATCAAAATCCATACAAATTCATTAATAGTATAAATTCCCGTATCGGGTCAACAAGTTACACTTAATTTGGGTCGGAGGGAGTATGTTAATGAGTCTTACTATATCAGCTAAGCGATGAGATAAGTAGAGTGAATGCCTAAATAGTGTAAATAAATATTTAGTCTCTAAAAAGTTGGCGACTAATTTTTTTATTTTAGTAGCTAAATTGACAACTAATCTTAAGATTTTAGTCGTAAAAGTTTACAACCAAATACTTTTTAGTTGCTATGTAGGAAAAAAAGGAAAAAATATTAAATGAATCCTAAGCACGAGTCTAACATAGCCCCCATGTGTTTTTTAGTCGCTATGTAGGAAAAAAGGAAAAAAAATAAATGAATCACAAGCACGAGTCTGATGTAGCCTCCATGGTGGCACCTCGATTTGATGTGGTAGCTTGTGTGGCGGCCTGGCTACTAAATTTTACTACCTATGTGTATTTTATTCCGCCAAATGACTACTAATAATTAATTTAGTAGCTAAAATGGTTGCTAAAAGTTGGTTGATAGCAAAAATTGCTACTATAAATATTTTGGCCGTTAATTTTATGACCATGTTCTATGTTGTTAGTTTTGCTGCTAAATATATTTCTAGTCGTTAATTTATCTACTAAATTGGATTTAATTGCTAGATTGGTGAGGAAATTATTATAGTCACAAAAAGTCGACTAAACTCTTGTGGTCACTAATTTATGACTAAATATTAATAATAGTCGTCAATTTGCGACTAAAATTTCTTTTTGCTAGCAAATTCATCCTTTTTTTTTTTTTGATAGTGGCTAGGGAAATTTAAGACCGTGTAAAAGTAAATAGTCGAATCAATGACATGTGATGACTTGTGTAAATTACATAACTTATGAATATTACTTTGTTTCCCGCACTATGCACTACAGTTTTCGTTGAGTTATTTTTTTTTTTTTTTTGGTGTTTCATATGTTTCTAACTTAATTGGTATTTTGATTTTAAGTAACCAGTTTGATATGTTTTTGTGCTATTGGTATTTACGGGCAACACATCGGTCTTATCAGTTGATTTGTACTTTAGTTGCCTTCATCAAGTTTCATGATAATTTTCTACCCGTGCGCCTCTCGAACATTTATGTGTTCTATTATTTATTTTATCTTTTAACCGCTTACTAAGATGGAGCAGGATCATACCGGTCTATCAGGCAAGGTATGCCATTGTCATTACTTACAATCCTTGGATTTCTGTACTCTACTTAAATATGTTGTAAATGACATGGACGAAATGGATTTATGAAAGCCCACCCAAGATGCGGGTCAAGTGGAGTTGACTCAATGATAAGTCACTCCCCTTCCTAACAGTGAGGTCAAAGGTTCGATACTTGAGGACATAAGGAAACATCTTCTCCATATAAAAATAGGGATAAAACTATGTACATCACTCTATCATACAAGGATGCCCTCCTCACATCCTGCGCTTCGCAGGATTATGTGGATATATATTTTTTTCTTTTTTCCAACCAAAATATGGGTCAAATAAGTTATAAATAGGTAAATCCCATTTTTGAATAAAGGTAACACCTCATTCATTACTTCTCTGATTCAATTCCTTACCTACATACTTCTATGGCTGACTTTATTGTCTGAACGGACGTCCAGGATTGAAACCTCACTCTTCGTTGAATTAATCATAGATGATCTCGTGAAGTTCATAGGACTGATATGCTAAGAGAAGAGGAGATCGGACGAAGGGGGCTGGCACACTCATGCGTCTTGACTTCCGAGATGTTGCTGAGCATGAACACAGGCCATGCGTGATGGTAGCACGTGTTGTACGGGATTAGTGGGCAGCACATCCTAATTTCTTCGATTTTAGCATTTAGATCTTTATTTGGGGGACTATAAATACATAAATGTATCAAGTTTATTTATAACGAATGACAGAGAGATCCTCTAAGGTTTGAACGAAACACAAGATGAGATTGAGAGAGTTAGAGAAGATGAACAAGTGATAATCTGTCGATTGATTAGTGATTTATTTTTTTGTAAGGTTTTTCTCCTGGTATTCGGGTTCCCCACGTTAAATCTCATATGTTATCGTTATAGTTCTTGTTCGTTGTTGATTGTATACTTGATTGTTATATTAGACATATGAGTTTCTAGATCTAAATCCGTAACAAGTGGTATCAGAGTTCTAGGTTGCATCACGCAAAGAAAAGTTTGCATCATTGAGGAGAAAGATTGGATCTTTGGGTTAACGATCGAATCTTTGGATAAGGATTGAATCTTTAGATGAGAAGATGGTGAACATTATGAAATACGAGATCAAGCTGTTCAAATGGGAAGATAAATTTTAGTATTTAGCAGAGCACGATCAAAGATATCCTAGTCCAGCAAAGACTTTCGAAGGAATTTAAAGGCGAGAAACCCGTTGACATGAAGAAGGAAAATTATGAGGAGATGTAGGAGCTACAAACCCATGGCTATCATTAGATTGAGTATCGTGCCAAAAGGTTAAATACCAGGTTTTGATGAAGACTTCTCCTAAGATGTTACGGAAGAAAATGGAGAAGATTTACATGTCGAGATCGTTATCAAATCATCTCACATTGAAGATTGACTTGTACAATCTCAAGAAGAAGGAAGGTACGAACTTGAATGTTCACTCTTCAGAGTTCAAAAGGTTGGTGACACAATTGACCAGTTTAGAAGTAAAGCTAGATGTGAAGGTAAAGTTTTGATCTTATTGAAGTCGCTTCCTAGTTCCTATTCTGTAGGCAGGACTACCTTACTAGTCGGAAGACACAATTTGAAGGTTGAAAATGTGACTTCTGTTGTGCTTGATGTGAGCAAATTGAACCCAATTCTTATCAACAAAGGAGAAGGCCTCGTAGAAAGATCTATGTCCAAGAGGAGGATGAAAGACAAAACTCAGGTGGAGTGCTACAAGTGCCATAAGATGGAGCACTGATGGTGTGTCTAGAGAATAAGAACAGAGGAAGAAAGTCTCATTCAATGAATATAGAAAAACGTGAACATGACAGTAGTGGATAACTTTACATGGTCTTAGGATCGTCAGACTTCCAGAAAGATTCTACCACATGAAAAGGTATCAAATCTGATTGGATTGTTGATTCCAGATGTTCTTTCCATATCTACAAGAGTAGAGAACTTTTTCACAAGTTTATGCTCAGTAATGGAGGTTCTATATGGTTGGATAATGGTTCGGTATGCAAGGTTCTAGGAATTGACATAATAAGCATCAAGATATTTGATGAGATTGTGCATAATTTGGAAGAAATTAGTTTTGTTCCTCATGTGAGAAAAAATCTAATATCAGTTGGTCAATGACATTCCTAGTGTTACAAGATGTTTGTGAAGGGTAGAGTGATGAAGGTATATAGAGGTGCCACGGTCGTGATGAAGGATCAGAATATGAACAACCAGTTTAGGTTGATTGGAAACACAATTGTGGAGAAAGAGCTTCAAGGACAATCATATAAGAGCCTAGATAGAAGCCGACGTCGAAGTGTCAAGAAGCCGAGGGATGCTTCAGTTGCCATGGTCTCAGTGGGTTCTCGCACAGTTAATAATGATCAAGGTAGACGTCAGGGGGCTATCAGATTAGGTGGAGCCAATATCGCAAAGTCTAGATTACGCAAGAGACATAGAGCATAGGTTATGCAGATAGTGAGGGCTTGGGTAGGACAGGTGGTGCAGTTGCCAAAGGTCAACGGATGAAATAGAGAACTGAGCGTAGATCTTCAAAGATGGCCAATTAGTATAGGTGGGTGCCGAAAGAGGAAGTAAAGGTGGTGAGCCACATCTTTGAGGTCTCAGGATCCTAATAAAGAGTTTGTGATAGAGCATCCCTACCATAGGAAACACGGTACAATGCTGAGCCTAGATGTGAAGATTGTTAAATTCATTGTAGAAGATTTTGTGAAGTTCATAGGACTGATACGTGAGGAGAAGAAAAGATCGGGCGAAGGGAAGGTAGACACGACCCATGTAGGGTTGGCATGGCCATGCGTCTTAACTTCCCAAATATTGTTGAGCATGGCCATAGGCCATTCGTGATGGTGGCACAGGCCGTGCGCGCCTAATGGGCTATGTGTCTTGATTTATCTAATTTTAGGATCTATAAATACACCAATATATCAGGTTGAGCGAAACACAAGGTGCGATGGAGAGAGTTAGAACAGACAAACAAGTTCTAATCCGTCTGTTGATTAGTGGTTTGTTTCTTTGTAGAAGTTTTCTCCTAGTAATCGAGTTTTTCCACATTTAATCTTATGTCTTGTCATAACACTTCTTGTTCATTGTTGTTCGTGTGCTTGATTGTTGTATTAGACGTATTAAATTCTCGATCTAAATTTATAACACTCTCCCGTCTATTGCGGCTTATTCGATCTAATGTACAAGCGATCCGTCTCACAAGAATGCGCACGGTCATTCTATCGATGTGTGATCAGTCTATCAACATCAACTGTGATAGCTAGGACCCTTTGCTATTTAAATTGGAAATAGGAGTGCTTTTGTGAATCGATATCCTTAGACGAAGAAGCATTTTTATGAGCCAATACCTTTTTGAGATCAAATAGTCTTGATTTGAATCAAATTCCGTATTTCGATAAGGAAAAACTACGTTAAATTATATTAAAATAGTTAATGAAAGTTTCATTTATTTTTTGGTATCTATTTTGATGTTTACAATTAAAATATATGAAATTGTATTGCGCATTTCATGATATACAGTTTACGAAATCATTTTTTAAAATTCATGGATGCAAACGGGCGCTAAAACATAAAGGAAAATAACAATGGATACCTTTGCACAATTTCTCCGAAAAACTATGAGCAAAATCTCAAAAGAATTTTCTAACAATATACCTTTCAAAAAACAATTCCAACAGTATATTCCATGTACGAACTTACATTTAACAGTAATGATTTATCTCTCACTTTATTCTAACTTTTCTTTGTATGTTTCTATCTTTTTTCTTTGTGACAAAGTCAAATCCTCTACTCTTTCCGTCACATAATAAATTAAGTATTATTTTTTATCTTTTAAAATAAATAATAGGGATTTTTAGAAAATTTGTGTCTCATACAAAATATTAAATACACTCCACTATTGCATTACACACCAATAAGTCCATTTCCCGTTGTTATAGTAACTTTCATCTCACTCCAAAAACTAAGGATATTTTAATATAAGTAAATAAATTCAAACCTGATAGGAATGTGCAATCCCTCCAATTGTATAGAAATTGATATAAAAAATCTGAGATATATTAATCATAATATAGTTAGGTTCTGTATTAACAAACACAGAATGCATTAATCTAAGGTGCAACAGACTGAGTGCAGTAGAGGTGGTTGCTGATGGTGGGGTCAGAGGTCTGAAGTCATACAAATAAAGATTTGAATTAAAGCAGCAATGTCACAAATTCTGGAGTTAGTGGACTTCCAGCATCAGAAACAAGATGATGGGGGACACGAGTGGCAAGGTGTGAGCATCAGAAACTGTGTCATGCTGTATTAGGTTCGTTTCCTCAGCCTATAAAAGGAAACTGGCGAAGCTCTTTGATTAAGGTTGTTGAATAAGGATTGACAGACAAGTGTGCAAAATAATCAACATTCAAAGATTACTCAAGAGAGTTGAATCGTGAAACAAAGTAAAGAAGGGTTCACTAGTTTACAGAAGAACACCCTTTGTAGCAGAGTTCAGATTGTTGAATTTGTGTGAAGATCGTGGGTCTTTTTCTTTTCTACAAGTTGTTTAACTTGTAAAAAAAGTTGTCTTGTAAGGTACAAATAAGAAGATAGTAATACTCATCTCTTGACTTGACTACACTGGTCACCAAGAGAAGACTAGACTAAGCTCTTGTTTATCAATTGATAACAAGTGCCTGAACCAGTATAAATACTGTGTCTCTTACTTGCTTTCATTGTTTGATATTTAGAACTGTTAGAAATCAACCTTCGTAGCAAATCAAGGACAAATTCCAACAATTGAAGTCTCTGCAGCAGACCTTGAACTGTTAGCTGCAAACTACCAAGTATTCTGCATAGAACAGTGGTCTGCAAAGTTATACTCCGCTGCATAAAATTGTTAAAACTCGAATTAACCTATTCACCCCCTCTAGGTTACATCTTGGATCTTATAATTAGTATGAGAGCCTGATTTTCCAGACTTAATAGTTTATGAAAAGAAAAGATCATAGATCTTATTTGCAAAGAAGTTACTAACAGTTTGATTTTGTGAAGAACAATGGCACCACCAAAGTTTCCCAAATGTCCTAACAGTGGAGAACCTCCAACATGCTCCTTCGACAAGTTCAATCACTGGGAACTGAGGATATTTGCACATCTCAATTCAATAGACGAAAGAATGCAAGACGTTGTCTTGGATGGGCCTCATGTTCCAATGATGCAAGATCCAAAGGATTCAACAAGAGAAGTACAAAGACGGAAATCCCTCTGGTCTAGAGGGATCTGGAGATGGTTAATAAAAAAGCTATAAATCAAATATTCAAATCTCTTGATGATAACATGTTTGAGATAGTGATTCATACAACCACTGCAAAGGAAGCATGGGAGACTCTACTACTAAGGAATGAGGGAATCAATGAGATCAGGGAAAACAAGAAGGATGTCCTAATGCAACAATATGAATTGGTCTCAATGAGATCTGATGAGAATCTGACTATTTTCTATGAGAGGTTCAATATTCTCATCAACAATCTCAAAACTTTGGGAATGACATGTCCCAACATAATTCCTTTTTCTACCATAAAATGGCATTTTCATAATTATGGACCATATTTGTCTCGATACACTTTTTTAAAACCATTTCAAGATTTTTTTCAGACATTCATCAAATGAATTACCATAAACAGTAAAGTCATCCATGAACACTTCAGTAATATGAGAAATATAATCTGAAAAAATTGACATCATACATCTTTGAAACGTAACCGGTGCATTGCATAGTCCAAAAGGCATATGCCTATACACATTAGTACCAAAGGAACATATGAAAGTTGTTTTTCCTTGGTCTTCAAGAGCAATTACTATTTAGTTATAATTGAAATAGTCATCCAGAAAAAAATAATATGACCTTCCACCTAATCTCTTTAGCATTTGATCCATGAAAGGTAATGAAAAAAGATCCTTTCTAGTGGTTGAAATTAATTTATGATAATCAATGCATACTCTCTAGGCATTTTGAATTCTTATGGCAATCATTTCACCATTATGTTTTTCTACGACAGTAACTCCTGTCTTCTTTGGCACAACATGAATTGGACTAATCCATTGAGAGTCAGTAATTGGATAAATCACTCCAACATCGAGTAACTTTAAAATCTCATTTTTGACAACCTTCATCATGGGCGGATTTAGTAATCTTTTAGGCTCATGAAATGGTTTTGAATATCTTCTAATAAAATCCGATGCATACAAGTGGAGAGAGTAATTCCTGTGATATCAGCAATTGTCCAATCAATTGCTATCTTGTGCCTTTTAAAACATTGACCCAAGTTTCCTCTTGGGAATTTGTTAGTTAGCTTGAAATAATGATGGATAAATTTTTCCCATCTCCCAAATAGGCATATTCTAATTGAGCCGATAAGGGTTTCAACTCGAGATTTGGAGGATTTTCCACAGACGATTGAATGTTATCATGACTTGCAGGTAATTCAAGCAATTTCACCTCTTCATGATCTTTCAATCTCTCTTCAAGGAATGTCAAATCGTGATCATAACTTTTAAATAGAAAATCTTCTTCCTCCCTATCAATTTGCATAATTGCCTCTATGAATTCATAGTCATTTAAATTAAATAATTTCTCTTCCCATGATATGAAAGAATTTATTGAACAGATTGAGAAAACTTCATCACTTGAATGTTTCATGACATCGTAAATATTAAAAATAATTATATCGTCATCAAATTCCATGGAAAATATATCACTATTCAGATCAATTTTGTATTAGCAGTCCTTAGAAAGGTCTCCCTAATGAAATTAAAGCCTATGAATTTCAACTTAATCCATCATCAATTTTCGAAATATAAAAATCAATAATAAATACAAACTCATTCACTTTGACCAAAACATCTTCAATTACACCTATAGGATGTGCAACGGACCTATCGACAAGTTGAATGACAACTTCAGTATGTTGTAATGGTCTTAAATTCAAGGAATTATAAATTGATAAGGACATCACATTAATTGACACACCTAAATCAATTAGGCATCCTAAAATTTCTATACTTTCTATCGTGCAAGGGATCGTAAACATGACAGGGTCCTTTTTTGTTTGAGGCAGTCTCTTCTATAAAACAGTAGACATTCTTACTAACCATCACATGTTCATAACCCTTAAGGCATCTTTTATTGGTGTAAAGCTGTTTCAAAAATTTAGCATATCTCGAAATGTTTTTCGAGACCTTTTTTTTTCATCAGTCTTTTTATCCATTGTTAGATGGCTCGAAAATGGGTGTAGACGAGGTTTGTTTGCTCACAGTTGGTTAGAATTATTTTTTTCAACTATTTGAAATTTGTCATGACTTCCGTCATATTCATTACCATTTTAATTTTGAACTTTCAATTCATCTCCAACTTCGGGTAGTATTACTATTTTGAGAGAATTATAAATTTTTTAATGGATAATTATTTTTTGGTACCGGTAAGTTTTTCTTATCTTTTTCGATTTTAACAACTCATATTCATAAAATTATAATTTACACATGTATGTATGCAGTTCAGAGATTCATTCTTTGCAATTCACGAAAACTAATGGATACTAAAATGTTGGTGAAAATTTCATTATATATTTTTTTATTTGTTTTTTAATTCATTACGTTATCCGTCTCATAATAATCACAACATTTGACCACGTTAGCGATAAAGTTGTTGATGCTATGAATAATTTAAGGGAATATTTTTTTATAAATTTATCGTAAAATATCAAATATGATATAAGTTACGAATTATAATTCTATGTCAAAATAAATTTCATATCATATCATTTATTAATAATAAATAATATATAAAAATATATAATAAATAATATAATTAATACTCGACGTTAAAATTATTCTAGAATGAAGATAGTATAATTTTTTTCCTAAAAATCATTATAGTTCTTTTTTTTTTTTTCCAAGCGTTGACTATTATTATTATTATTATTTTCATTTGCAATTTCAGAGACTTACTCATCTCAGTCGATAGTTTCCCCCGATTCCCGACTCCGATCCCGGCGAAGAAGTTCAACATCGCCTTCCTCATTCCCCGAATCCCTTCAAAGCTCAACGCAAAACGAACCAATTTTCCCTCAACGACTCCGTTCTCGATCTCCGGCGACCCGCGATGGAGGTCTCCGAGGCCGGATCTGATCGACAGAAACAGGAGTCATCGTCGTCGTCAGCGTCAGCGTCAGCGTCGGCGGCGTCTCCGATCTCAGTTCTCTGTAATTTCTGGAAAGGCAAGCACATAATGAAACAATATCAATTGCATTGTATTTGTTTGTAATATCTGTTTGAATTTGTCGATTTTTCTATCAAATGATGTTGAGAGTTTGTGCTGATGATCTATGTGATAAGTATTGCTTGATCTCGATTCATTGTTGTTTAGCTGATGGAAAGGGATACTTAGCCCCCCCCCCCCCCCCCCCCCCCTCCCCTTTTGGTTTTTGTGTTTGTTTTGATGCGATTTGTTGTGTGATGTTGTGTAGAGTTCGATTTAGAGAAGGAAAAGAGCTTGTTGGATGAGCAAGGGCTGAGAATAGCGGAGAACCAGGAGAACAGTCAGAAGAACCGGCGCAAGCTTGCTGAGAGCACCAGAGGTACTTAATTCCGTCATTGTTTGGTTTAGACAATCCGCGATAAATGGCATTAGGAATTGTGTCTACTTACTTGCCGACAGTTGTTTTTAAGTCTTCTTGCTTAGAATGAGGTTTGGGGAGAAAAATTGCACACCCTTTTACGGAGTGAGATCTTGTTTTTATCGAGAACTGGATCTGTGATTCAAAGTTGAAGACATTATCAAAAGATTGCGTGATTATAGGCAGTGGGAAATTGGATTGTGTGATATCTTGGAGTTTCATGTTGTTTTGGCATAAAGCAAGGAACTTGCTAAGAAGAATTTGGTTGCTATGAAGCTCGAGACTGACTTGACATACTCCTATGACTAAGTATCTTGTGGTGAGGAAGAATAGGCGCAGAGTGCAGAGAAGTGTAGAAAGACTCCATTCTTCATGCCGGCATTTTTTTTATTAATTTTTAAAAACTCATTATTGCTAGGCTAGAATAATACAGTGTTGAGGAATGATTGTAATCTTAGCCGGTTAGTTGACAACTTGGATGTTAGGTTACTTAAAATGTGTTGCTGTATCCATTCCAGGAGCAGCCACAACTCTCATGTGGGCTTTATTTACAAGGTCTTAGTATTTCCTCTTTCAAATGGATGAATAATGAAATGGTTTTTTTTCCTGGGGGGGTGGTGTAAAATGATATCAGGACATTGCTAACTTTTAACTGAGCATTTGGTAGAATTTCTCCTTCTCTTTTTCCCAGTAACACCAATAATTAGTTGGCATCAATGACGTGTATTCTGTCAGATTTCAAGAAAGCTTCTCCTGAGGAAAAATTGAGTTCGTTCAACACACTACTTAAAGGATACCAAGAAGAAGTTGACAATCTGACTAAGCGAGCTAAGTTTGGAGAAAATGCATTTCTTAACATTTATCAGAAGCTTTATGAGGCTCTCGATCCATACCCAGCTCTTGCATCCATCACAGTGAGTACATTTCTCTTTTAATTGTTTTGTGCAAATAACTCTCTTCTTCCATCACGTCTAAGGTGGGATGTTATTAACATCTTCGTTATTAGTTGCAAGCATACTACAAAATTATTTTTTACTGATGTCTGATGTACTAAATAGTATCGACAAATTTATTCAAAAAAGAAAAAGAAAAGGTATTGACTAGTAATCTATTAGACTTTGAATGCCACCAAACTTGTTCCTACATAGGTGCAATGAATAATTGTGTTGCAATGTAATATTATTGATGTAATAGCATTGAGAAGAAGATTTCACATTTTCATCTGTTTCCCCTGAAAGTTGGTAAGCTCATATAAGTGACACAAGGTTAATGATTCATGGATTCTCATAGGGTCAAACTGCAAGAATATCTGAGCTTGAGTCTGAGAATAGGAGGATGAAAGTGGAGCTTGACGAGTTTAGGATGGAATCCACTCATTTGAAGAATCAACAAGCAACTATAAGGAGACTTGAAGAGCGCAATCGCCAGTTGGAACAACAGGTTCAATCACTTAATCTCTCTGTTGTTTGCTATGCGTTAGTTGTCATCATAATTCATTCACATGAGTGCAGCATACAACTATTAGTCTATTACACAGTCGTTGGTAGCTAATTATATTTTCTGATAGCGGAAGCCGCATGTGAATGTTTCCAAGTATATATGTTTACGAAGCCCAGTCCAAAACTAGCTTCAAGTGGGCACCTCCTGAGATGTCTTCAAACGTGTTAGATATCTTTAAATGCATTTTTATTTATTGTTTCGACTTTTGAGACAAGGTATTTAGTGAACCTTGTTACTAGGCTGAGGTACCATTCTTGGCACGAAAATTTCCGAACTGAGATGCTGTGTTGATTAATGAAGAGTTGGAAGAACTACTGGTTGGTTGTCACCCTTTTGGATATTTGTATATTATTTTCATACTAATGTGATAACTGAGATACTCTCTTGATTAATCTGGAGGCAGTAGCACTGCTGTCTGGTAGCTGCCTTCTGGATATCTGGGTGATATCAGATTGATGTAATAATTGAGATGTGCTGTTGATTGATAGAGGCGGTACGACTGATTGATGGGCAACCTCTAGTGAAGCACAATACTTAATTGTGCTTTTTCATCTGGGTGAAAGGAATGGAGGAAATCGTCATCCAAAGCGTTTTCATTACTCTAGCGGGCTATGACCAGACATTGTTTAAAACGATTTACATGTTTGATTAAGCGGATTAATCAGTTTTCATTATTTAAGTAAAATTAGTGATTGTAGATGGATAATACTCTATGAATAAATAGAAATATGTAAAACAAGTAAAGATTATTATCGAATTTCAATGGCTAATACCAAATCACCCTTATTGAGTCTGCTTTTTGAGTTATGCGAGGAGTCAGGGGCCGAGAGAAAGGAACTTAATGAGACTGCTGTCTCTTACATGATTTTGTTGTTCTAAATGGATCTCTGTATTCGAGAGAAAGGAACTTAAAGGATTTTAAATCCAAACTTGACCCTGTAATGTGATTATACTTTGATTGGTTTGTTTAACTCACATTCTGCTGTACAAAGAGTTAAATACTGGGGTTCGTTGCTCAAGTATAGTGGCATACTGGTGATCATGCCTTTTTCTCTTGAAGATTCATTGTCTATTTGATGACCTTTTTGTTTGAGACAGTGTGTTAATTCATCTTCTATGATATGAATTCAGACAGAGGAAAAGGTGAAGGAAATAGTGGAGATCAAGCAGCGAAATTTTGCTGAGGAGAACCAGAAAACCCTCGAGGTTCTAAAAGAAAGGTTAAAACTGAATTTGCAGTTTGGCAAATTATGATTTATACTCTAGCTAATCTTGCAGGCACATCTAAATTATGTGATGTATCACATGTTGCCGACTATAAAGTAGTAACTTGTGTTATCTTTAAAGGAAAGGCATTTAAGCTTCAAGCCTTCAAGAGTTGATCTGTGCTCTGCAAACATTTAAACTTTATAGTCTTTTTTGTACACTATGAGATTTAAAATTTTAAACAGTCATTGGGGGGTGTTCGGGGGTTAAGAAGTCATGGAGGTGCTATCATGGCATCGGAAGTATGTGTTATCGTTTTATCTAGAGGAATTCCCAACACTTGAAGGATATTTCTAGATACAGATTTTTCCTTTGTCTCCTTGCATGATTGTAAATTGTAAGATAGCTTTTGACGTAAGAAAGGAATGCACTAGTTTTGGTAGGCCTATTTTCGGGCTTATCTGATAGAACTATTGGTATTTTGGGGTTTATCTGACAAGGGTACTGAAAATTTTAGCATTCTTTTACCCTTCAATAATCTAGAACTAGTGGGAAATTGAGGATTCAAGATGGGAAATATTACTACCTCCATCCCGAAATTCTTGCAACAGATTGACTGGACAAGTTTGGCATACGTGCAACGACAATCAAACATAGTTTTTTGTAAATCTATCGTGAAGCATCAATGATTGTGTAAATTACGTATTTCAATCTAATACATGTTATAGGATGATCAGATGTGATTTTAATTCAGCAGCTTTTTGTTTCATTTATCATGGAGTCAAATTCTCATCAATACGAGTTACGGCAATGGCCCCAGCCCTCTTATTTCTAGGTAAAGGACAGGACGAGTATAAATACACAGATGTATTCATTGTGATCTCTGAGACCCAGTGGTGGCACTCTTTGTTAATATGGGCGAAAGGAAAGCTGTTCTTTCATAACCTCATCTTTCTAATTGGACTAAGATATGAAAACAAGCCTTTATTAATACGTATAGAATCGTGCAAAATACGTATGTGTTGTAAGAATTATGGGACAGAGGGAGTAGTTTGTCTCTATGAGATTTGGGAAGGTTCTCCCATGAGCTCTCGACCTGTAAAAATCAAAAAGTTGTGGTTTACTTCAGTGTGCGTTAACTTCGTCAAGTCTCTTGCTATTAATTAGCATTTGCAGTCTCTATTTTAACGACTTTACAGTCATTAGCTCAGTATGCATTTCAATTTGATGGCTCATGTTTTCTTCTATCTTTTAGTCCCCATGGGTAGCCATTATATGGTGCTCAGCTCCCCATTTGGAATAGCCAGTCTCACAATGGTAGCTTCCCTTTTCCTATCTCATGTAGCATAGAATAGAATTATAATGCTTCCGATCTTGTTGTTGATGCAGGGAGCAGTCACTGCAAGATCAGTTAAGACAAGCGAAAGATAGTGTCACTACCATGCAAAAGTTGCATGAGCTTGCTCAGAGCCAGTTGTTTGAACTCCGTGCTCAATCAGGTCTGCTACTGAGGCCAGTACTTGCTATAAAATATTTTACAGCAAAGGTCTAGCGCCATAATGCACTTGAGATGCTGCAAATTTACCAGTATATTAACACTAATTCTGTTTAACCTCCATGGTTTGTAACTTCATTTGCTTTTTTATTTGCAATCCTGGTTTCGTTGAGTCATCAATGTAGTCTGAACATTGACGCAGTTAATAGCCCATACTTGGAATACTTACTCCCTCCGTCCCATAATAATTGTAACGATACGTTATAACTGCATTATTCTTCATGTATTTTGATGTGTTTCTTTTTATTACTAATTCATAAGGTTTGTAATTTCTTTCGGCCCAGGGTATAGTTTAAAACTTAAAACTATCTTTGATGTTTCGCGTTAAGTTTTAAGAAAACATTGTTGGATCTTCCGACGGAGCGTTCGTAATGTGACTTACTTTTTTACTTCTGTGTCCATTTGATGCAATTAATATGGGACGGAGGTAGTACACTATATGTGTTGCCTGGCCATACTTTCTTCTAAAGATGTATTCCAGGAATGTCGTCTCTGTGAATTTGTCACACTACCTTTAGATTCCTCTTACTTCCTTTAGTGTACTACTTACCCCTGACAAGAATTCATGATGTTTAGGTCTTACCAGAGAGTGTGTTATAAATGTAGTTTATGTAACTCACTTTTGTATATTCATATCAGAGGAGGAGAGGGCAGCAAAACAGTCGGAGCTTAATCTTTTAATGGATGAAGTTGAAAGGGCTCAAAGCCGACTTCTAAGTTTGGAGAGGGAGAAGGTAATTGAGTGCTTGGTTACTTGGTTTCTATTAAGGTACTCATATTATTGTGGGTTTTCTAATACCGACTTAAGCTTTTTCTTTCTCTTTTTTTTTTTTGAAAGACAACGTAAGCTTTTTAGTAGAGTTGGTTTTTAGTTTGGTAATAATGGTACCAAAAAGCTTATGACATGTTGTCACAAATTCAACTCGTGCAATCCACATCTACATATCTATATATCTATATATCTATATATGATATAAATTCTGAGATCCATCCAATGGTATGCCGCGAGATGCCATCCCATGAGATGATACGGTTTTCCATGATATGCCACTATATCAATATCAATCAATTCAATTAATTGCGACTAAGGGGTTCAATGTTAATTTCATTTTTTAATATATTTAATGATCAACATTAATAATTATGATAAAAGAAAAAAGCTTTTCATATTTTCTCTGATATAATTCATAGATATTATTAAACCCTTTATATATGTATAAATATTTTCATCTTTAGTGTTAATTATTATGAGAAAATGATACGATTAAAAATATTTTACTATAAAAAGTCAAGAATTTCTGCCAAAAAGAGAAAAAGGCTAAAAGTTTTTATATCACTCAGTACAACAATTTGATCTGGTTCGTGAAGTGATACGATTAATTGGATAACTATCATCATTTTAGTAAAGAAGAAAAAATTGAGTAAAACCAAGGAAAAATAATAATTTTAAGGATCTCATGAGATGTTATTTAAGAATATCATGATAATTTTATACAGATTATCTTATAGAAGACATGTATATTCATATTGTTTATCCAAAAGAAATTTTACGAAATATTGTCCAACATAAATGGAATATCTTAATAATTTAGAAGTTATTTTAATAATATTCCTTTTACATTGGCGTATTCCCATGTGTATGATTGACCTTTATAAAAAAATGTAAAATGTTTCACATTATAGTAGGACTTAAAACTTCATTAAAATGAAAAGGAAGGAAAAAAATCATTCATTTTTTCGATATTTTTCGTCTATACATTTCGTTTTATCAAGTTAATTCATTGATTTGATCATCGATTCAATGAAATGTATTATTGATTCTGTGATAAAAGCTATTTTTGTTCTTACATGAAATTTTTTTACAGCAAGATTAAACGTAAAAAGTATAATAAATTATATATATTTCGAGAATCCATTAAATATTCTATGTGAAGTCGAAATAATTTCAGAAATATCCAACATGATATATATATATAACAAAATATTAACTATATCAAGATAAAGTCTTAATAAACAACCAATTTATGAATAATTAGTCACTTACTCCCTTCGTCCCATAAATTTTTTACAATATTTTTCTCTTCATGTATCATTTTGTAACAGTTTGAGGGACTTCGTTACTCATTTAAATCATACTATTTATATTTTCTACTCGTCTTAGGTTATAATACATAACATTTACTATTATTAATGTTTCACGATGGTTTCTTAAAAAATAACGTTTGATCGTCCCGCCACACCGGTCAAAATAGTACAAAGTATATGGGACGGAGAAACTATAAGATTAGGTCATTCCCCACGTATCGCGCAGGTGATACACTAGTTGTATTTAATTGGCATTAGCATGTCGTGTGCTAGTATATTGTCGACACTTCTGACCTATGAAGGTTTTTCACGTGAGTGGAGTATTAAGGTAAGTTTAATAGTATGGGTCTTCTATCAATTTCTGAACTTTTGCCCACAGTATACAAGGTTGTCTAGATTCTTTGTTTTTGAAATAGAGGTTCAACCGTTCATGTCGATTGGGGTTGTCTCCTGGATCCATTCAAGTATGGACCAATGTAACTTTCTGTGATTTGGAACACAAGTTCGCTATTCCTAGTTTGGTTGTTGGCTGGCATTTTTTTAGAGGCATGTTCCTAATTTATCTAATTAGTCATCGCTAACTAGCAGAAGGTGTCACTGTTCTGTTTCAAACCTGCTGCTTGATGAACATACATTGTTTTGCCTTCTTGTTGCCTTCTAGGAAAAGCTTGTACCATTATGGCGGTAGTCTTTACTATGGATTTTATCCTTGTTGTCTAAAGTAAATGGAATATATCTGAATGGTTTTCTGGATATATTCTGTCAGGGACTCCTACGTTCTCAGTTACAGACAGCTGATGAGGAGAGTGAGAAGAAAAAAAGGTGATGTGATGTATGATCAGAATCATTCACTTACCAATTTGCTTGCTTTGCATTTTCCATGCATGAAATGCTGAATTCTATGCGCATCATGTGATGTAATTATCTTTAACCGACTATTTTTTTGCATTTAAGAAAACTAGTTTTGTTCCAATGCGTAACAGTGATGGCTAATCGTATATGGATCCAATAAGTTGTGTTTTTCATCCCACTTGAAATTGGTTAAATATTCACTTAATGAAAGAAGCTCATATGGGCCCAATTAACCGACAAAAAATTCCGTACTCTAGCATTATATAATTGTAATAGACTACAGGAAATCGGTATGCTTGTAGTGATATGCACAGTTTATTATCTTCTAACTCGCTGTTGTATTGGAACCTCTTGTGCGTAGCATGCAAATAGTTGTGCAGCAAACTAGTCTCTGTTAGTCAATGTGTCAAGTCTGATTGGTTGGTAATTTTTTCTCTGGCTGCCTTGATGGGAACTGGGGAACAAGATGATTTCAATCCAATCGTATTTCTTAGAAGACCAATGGTAGAACTTACTTAGGTGTTTTGTGATAATCTGTTTATAAATGTAGCTGAAGTTGATCTAGGCGGGCTCAACTTTTCCTGTGTAATGAAGTCGCTTGACCCTTTTTTTCTTCGGCATTTCTATTTTTATTTTATTTTTTGTTTTTCTCTTAGCTATATGCAAGGGAAGAAATTTTTCATGCTTGAGGTGATTGGTTTTGGTTGATGTTTCACTAGAATGTATTGCCTCATATGAGGAGCCACCTGTTACGAAATAAAATAAGAGATGAGAATAGAATGGTATATTATCGATGAAGATATATTCTGTATTTATAAAGTAGTCAAATATAAGAAAACATTACAATAGGAAATAACATAATTAGGAAACATCATATGTAAGCAACTTTTCTAAACTAGGAAATATAATATCTAGTAGATTTCATAACATATTTTAGTATTCTAACACTCACTCTGAAGTTGAAGTATCTTCAACTTGCATGAAGTGACAAATATGCAGCAGACAGATAGTAATCGAATGATTTTGATAGCCAGATACATAATGGTCGAATAGCCTCGACACATAGACAGATAGGTAGACAATAACTGAATACTTTCGACAGACACAAAATAGACTTGACAGACAAGAAGATAATAATCGAAGAATATCGACAGATAAACAAACAATACCGAATAGGCTTGATAGGCAGACACAGACAGTAACCAAATATATCTAACATCTTTAAGAACAAAAACGAACATATTTTTTGTCCGGTTGGTGACAAAATTTATCACCCACCAACGACAGCGGAAGCAAAATAGATTAGATCAGGATTGCTCCGATACCATATAAAGAAATAAAATAAGAGAGGAGAATAAGATGTTATATTATTGATGAAGACATTCTATATTTATAGTAGTCAAATAGAAGATAAGGAAAGATTACAATAAGAAATAACATAATTAGGAAACATCATATCTAAGCAATTTTTCTAAACTAGGAAATATAATATCGAGTAGATCTCATATCTTATGTTAATATTCTAACACCACTTGTCTTAATAAAGGATTTTTATAAAGTTTTTCTCTTTTTTGTCAGTCAGGACACTTGGCAAACGCCGCACTTGATCCCTGAATATTTGGTTTTTACTTTTTTTATTAGCTTATGGGATGCAAAAGTTGTGCATGTAAAGCCTCTCTAAAATATGGTGGATAATTAATAAATAGTGGTTCATTTCAGAATGTTTATGGTTGTGCATTTGTTGGGAGTCATTGGACAATTGTGTCGAACTTTGAGAATTTCAAATTTTCAATGTGTTTTGATGGAAAGTCTATCCTATCTATGGTTGTTATTTTACCCGACTGCTGGAGTAGTTTTCAGATAATTTTTAAATGAAATTAAAATGCTTAATTCTTTGTATGGTTGCAGTGACAGTCTGTATTCGGATAGTATGCTCGAGAATTCCTTGAGTGCCAAGGAGAAGATAATCTCAGAGTTGCATATGGAACTTCATAATATTGAATCCACTTTAGCGAATGAAAGAAATCAGCACATCGATGAAATCAAGAAGTTGAAAGTACAGCTGAGTGAAAAGGTAAGTGACACCTCTGCTGTGAGAACGAAAACATAAAATCTACTTATTTAACTTGGGTTGTACATTTCATGGCTCAATGAGCCTGCCATAAAATCCCCCTTTGGATTTAGCGCTTCTGGCTTATCACATATTCTTTCGGAGTTTTTATTCAGGTAGAAAATAAGTATGTGAATATCTTGAATCAGACAAAAATGGTTATTTGATGTAACTTGAGTCATCTTTTGTAGTCAGGCTTTATTTTTATTTTTTAATATTTTGTGTTGCTCTCAATAAATCAATTATGATTTTTAATCTTTGGAGCTTGCCTGATGGAGCATGATTGGATTTAGCAGTACTATGCTACTTTCTATGCTGAGTTTTGTTGGCACATCAATATATTCAGGAGGTTGCACTTCAGGAAATGAAGGAGGAGTTGGAGTCTAGACCAACTCTGAAAGTAGTTGAAGATTTGCGTAAGAAAGTGAAAATTTTGCAGGTATTACTTTCATCTTATTTGTTGTAAGTTGCAACCTAACTGTGTAGGACTCAAATCCTCGGGTTAATTTGCTGCAAGAACCTTCTTCTTAGAAGCAGTTTGTCACTTACAGTCTTATAAGATCTTCTTGGTTATTCAGTTGGATGTATGAGTCCTATCTATCTCATTCAACTGTCCTGCCCTTCCTCTTTTTCTTTCTTTTTTCTTCATGTAAATGGCTCTGCTTCCTAAGTTCAGCTGCTCCTCATCTCTCAGGTTGTCTTGGCTTTTGCTTCATTCTCTTTCATATGTGTCCAGGCAGTAGGGTATAACTCAATCGAGGCTGAAGATTGGGATGTTGCTACGAGTGGTGAGGAGATGAGCAAACTGGAGTCCTTATTGCTCGATAAGAACAAGAAGATGGAGCATAAACTCACACAATTGAAGGTATGTTCACAATTGTTGTAGGCAAATAGCAGGACTCGTATTTCAATGGAAGTTTCTTTCTTGAAATTTGACATTTTTTGGGGACTGCATCCGTTTGGTTTGATGTAATCTATTTGTTTAGGTTGAACTTTCCGAGAAAACATCTTTGCTTGTAGCAGCGGAAAGCAATGTCTCTCAACTTTCAGCAAAGGTGGATGAACAACAAAAGTTAATACAGAAGCTTGAGGATGATATATCGAAGGTATTTGGTCACAACAGAAGTTGCCTCTTCAAAGTTGATATTTTCATTCTCCCTCTCCAGACAGTAATATGGTCAATATCCCCTTATTTCCACAAATTGCAAGGTCTTAGATATTTCTCTTTTCCATTGTCGACAATTTTTGGGGCAGTGTCCATAAACCCTTCTAGGAACTGTTACTTTTCCTAAATGTTACTCATCCTAGTTGCTTGATTTTAATATCTATATTTGGTATCGGCAGGGATATAGTTCGAAAGATAAATGGGGTTCTTTATTTGATGACTGGGATCTTTCAGAGGCTGCTTCGGCCGAGCTATCTGAGGTATTCTCAATTCTTGTAGTAACTTTAATTCTCAATCATCTTTTTCCTGGGCCACTTATTTGTGCTGTAGCAACTCCTATATGCATCATATGTTGCACATCACTAACGAGACTTGGAACAACTGCATTCAACCCTGTACATATCCAAGATACTATGTTAAGAACCGACACTATCTAACATTAATGGTAAGAAACAATGACATGATTTTGTGATTGGTGACAATGATGGAATGAAGTGCAGTGGTTTTGACATTGATTGATGACACTACATTGTCGGGTGATTAGTTCATGATATTATGTTAATGTATGTCAATGGGTCATGATAAGATCCAGGCACTAATGGAAGGGGAAAAGAAAAGTTACTATGGGGGAAAAGATGTATGAGACTATGAGTTCTATCTTCTCACATTATCACCAAATTTGGCTGCTCAATGTCCTAGATGATTTATATGTGTGGTCCAGGGTTACCTAATTCGCTCACCCCCCCTTAGCCCCCTTGCAAATTGCATATTGGTTCGTGCGTACCGAAACTCGGTGTACTTGCTTACCAATTCGTTAAATTACACGAACCTGAAGGAAAAGAAGGAATCGATGAAATTTTATTATAATATAAATATATGTAGACTAATCTTCAAGATTGGACTTCAATTTAGTGTTTAATCGATTCCAATCCTTGCAAATTTTGTTCAAAATTTTGAATTTTACATATCCAAGAGTTTGGACTTTTGAAGTTAGTTTACTAGAACTCATTATATTGGACTATAAGTTTTTATATTTATATAGTTTTTAAGTTATTTATATATTGGATATGTATTATACATAATAATCTACCAAAAATATACTAGTAATGTACCGAAAAATATAACAAAGCGAACCGCATACCAAAAAAAACGAACCGAATAACTATACCTCCCTCATACTGTAAACTCACATATGTGTGTACCACGTACCTGTACCGTGTGCCGAAGTGTACCACGAATTAGGTAACCTTGGTGTGGTCTGTGTGACTTTCAAAATTTTTCCAATATTTTGAAATTTATAGCTTACTTACCATCCTGCCGACCAGTCTGCAGATAACAGGCATATCTCTTCAGATCAGGACCAGAGCTCAATGCTTAAGGTTATCTGCAACCAGAGAGATCGTTTTAGAGCTCGATTGAGGGAGTCTGAAGAGGTATCTTCTTTTCACTCCCTAAAATCTTCTGTATTTTTCTCTGCTCTCTGGAATGACTACTTTTTATTGAAGATCCACTTTCCTTATGAGGCCATGGTGTGGGTTACCTGTTCTGGGTTTCCTCTCCTAAAGGAATCATTGTAAGTTATGTTTACACTTCAAACTTTTTAAATGCTTTTCGAATTTATCAGGAAGTGAGACTGCTGAAGGACAAAGTTCGGGGGTTGACAGATGAGCTGGAGAAAACAAAGGCAGACAACATAAAGCTTTATGGAAAGATCCGCTATGTTCAAGACTACAATATGGAGAAAGTAGTTTCGAGAGGGTCAAAAAAGGTGCCCTAGTAGATTCTACGTTTTTAATGTTTTTGTTGCTTCGGCTGTTCACTAATAAATTTTCTATCTTCAGCATGCTGAAGATTTGGAAAGTGGTTTCTCATCTGATGTTGAAACCAAGTACAAGAAGATGTATGAGGATGACATAAATCCCTTTGCTGCATTTTCTAAGAAGGTACCTGGTATCTTTTATACTCGGGATCTATCATGTTGACAGCTCTCTGAATCAAAGTTGATTTCATTAACTTTATCTCTTTTTATTTCCTGCATTAGCTTTCATGTGTCCCATGTTTTCTAATCAATTTCCTGTGGGATGCACAATTCAAGTCGAGTTCCTGGTGTTGTACAGGAAAGGGATCAAAGGTACAAGGAGCTGGGTCTTAGGGACCGACTCACACTGACGAGTGGTCGCTTCCTGTTAGGAAACAAGTGTGTTATTTTCCCATGGCTTATGCTACTTGGTTTCTATTCATTTCAGGTTCTGTTAGGTTTAGTGTGCATAGAACAGTTGTGAAAAAAGGGGATAAATGTATGATTATTGTTGCTTTGCATATATTATTTCTAATTATTGTTATAAAACACTGCAGATATGCTCGAACATTTGTGTTTTTCTACACCATAGGCTTGCACGTCTTGGTGTTCACTTGTCTATACAGGATGTCAGCTCTAAGCCATATGAGGTAATGTTTCCGCTCTGTGTGTTGATCATGAATTTTGTTGTTGCCTTTTAATGGTCTGTAAACTTTCATTTCTGCAGACATGGCTCTGAGGATTCTGGCGTCAAAGTTTTTACTCAAGCTCTTTGAGCTCCATATAGAAACCACTCTAGGACTGACGCTTCGCATGTAGAAGCTGATTATATGCTGTTGTATTCACGTAATGTGTATCGAGCAATGAGAATCTTTGAATTTTTCACTGTGTTTGACTTGAAATACTTCTTTATAGTTGTCCACCATTGTAAAAGTGACAGTGTATGCATCGGCTTATAGTATTTTCTTTTTACTTTGCCGTAACACATTTTCTTTTCAATTTCATCAGTTTAGTTTGCAGTAGCAATGATACTTTTTCCATGGAGCAAGGTTGTAGACAGGATGTTGTGCGGATTGCGTCTTGCATGGTGACCTTGATGACAAAAATGTGAAGATAACATTAATACGTTGAAGAGATCATTAATCAAGCACCGAGAGTGATGACCATGAGGAATCACTGCTCTTTCGATGAAGGAGGCTTCTGCTAAAACGTTTCAAGTCTCCCTGCAGAAGTAAAGATGTGCTAGCCTGCTCGCAAGCTAAGCTGAGTAATGGTCATCGCTGCTAATATAGCCTCCCCTTTGCCTCCTCGACGAACAGGGAATAGAAATTGCAAAAAAGGTCACATCATCTCAAGAGGATTGTATTTGCTCTCCCAGCTACTGGTTTGGTTGAATTGTTTTATTGTAAGACTTAATTACAACCAACAACTGCAAGTCTGTGAGGAAAGGCTGGTTTGGAAAGTGATGCAGGATATGACCCTAACATGTTGAAGTTCTCCTTGGGTACATATCCGATTGTGCGAAGTTTAAAAACATCAAGAGTGTTCTACAGGATTTTGAAGTACAACACTGTCATCTACGAAGAGTATTTCTCATACATTTCCCACTCTTCACCATCTTAACTTTCTTGACAAAATCACTCAAGTTGTACAAGTTTCTTATTGACGCAATATGCAGCAACGATGCCAGTTCTCATATCCTTCAGAAAATTATACGAGGCAGAAAGCATGCATTCATATCCAGAAGCGAATACAGGAACGCTTATCTTGTTAAACCTTTTATAGACCCTTGCAACCAGGGAGATCAATCCATTGAAGTTGAAGCTCAACCTCGCCACATTCAACATTGTTCAACCTGAGGCACATCCTTTGAACGACCCTGTCATTTTCCCATATGATGCAGCTCTCCTCGGACAAGCAGTTCTTTCTACATGGATGAATCCTTGTGATTATGGTCCCGCTCGGTAGCCCTTCCAGGTTCATGCGTAGAGCGTCTATGAAAGGTTTTATGTCCAGCTCCGCTTCCCCCATTGGGTCGTCCTTGCTGAATGTATCATGGTCGTATACCACCTGAGATCAAGATCGACACAAGTAATTTTTGTCAAGCATTTTGAGTTCAATTTGCTCAAGAAGACATGAGTTGTTCTGGTCGACAAACCAGCTTTTCATTGACTTCTTCCTAGTATTCTGGTTAAGGTTGATGGATACTTTCTTTACCTTGGTTAAGATGCATAATGAGCCTTCTACCATCGGTCCAAGATCCGTAATAGACCTTTTATCATTAGTTCGGATTTTTTGGTTGAACTGATTACCCTACAGCCTTAAGAGAAGTATCATAAGCTTTATCACAACTACTTGTGCGACAAAACAGGCTACTGGTTTGTAACTTGTGAGCTCGACTCGTAATTTGTCTGATACAATGTCATTGATCGTGTGCACTGATCAAATCAGAATCTTGTGGCTTAAAGTTCGGTATTATGATGTCTAGAAAATTCACCAATACGGTATCGAGTAATTTGGTGATTACAGAGCTTGTGCATGTCTAGAAGTAATGTGGTGAAAACATACCAGCTTTATAGGCAAATTTGGGTCCGAAACAGAGAATGTTAGATCTTCGTGCCATTCGGGATTAATATCCTTCTTAATCACGCGGGTCTTCAACTTCTGTGCAACACAATCGTGAATCATATGATGCAGAACGTAATCACTATCTGGAAATGTTTCTCTTAATGATGATCGTGATACTTGATGTAACATGACCAACATGCCTAACAAATCCAAATATAAACAGCAAAGCGAGGATATACCTGTCTTCCCATCCTGATGGTAACATAAGGATCGCTACTACGGACATCACGAACTGCGAGATTGATACCTCTGACAACCTTAACACGAAGCAGTCCCAACAGATTCTCCATTAACGATGATGATGAAGGTGATGATTTCGGTGAATGTGGCGAGTCCATTCTTTTTTCTAATCCTTGTTCCTTGTTCTAGATCACCAGCTCTTGATTTGTCAGAAATTTCCGCTTTTTTCCTGCAATTTAGTTTATGATCTTGCAAACGAAAGAAATGAACGTTTGTTTGTCAAGGAAGTATTGAATGAAACCTATAACTCCCAAATTTTCCTATTGCAACATTTCTCTGACGTAACGTTGGAATGAATTCGTCTACGTGAGTTGTAGACAGGAAAAATATAGGATACAGAACAGAGAAAATGGAGAGAAATTCTCTTGTTTTTTCATGTAGAGGAGGGGATGTATATATATGGGGATGGAGGGGATTGTTCCAAGGGATTTGCTCAATTTTGAAGGAATGATTTAGGACAAAACTGAACCATGGAGATCCAGTGAATACGACTGTCTCAATGTCACGACTACGATTGAATATTGATTATGTAGAAGACCAATTGATTTGTTGGTCGGTTAGAATTTGCTATATATTTTGAAAACTTGAGGTAAAAAAAAATTAATTTAATAATAAATAATCATTCTCCCTATATTTTATCTTTCTTAGATCCTATATTTGGAGGAATTAGTTGGATTGTTGCCTTTGCTTCAACAACATATAGCCTTGTTAGAGCATAATCTTAAAGACTCAAATCTTGATGAATAGACCAGTCTGCTGAAAGTAGGATCTTCGTCATGTGCACCAGTATCGATGTAAACGATCTCAGTTACGTACATAGGAGCGGCAGCTTCTATTTAATTGATTTGTTTTGCTTCTATATTCCAAGAAACAAAACAGAAAACATAATGAAATAGAGTCTGAATTATAGCTCCAAAGATTGATCAAGATCTTTGTCTCCTAGCTCGTAATGAATATCGCTACACTGAGGGGAGGGAGGACACAAATCAATACGAAATAAATTATTTCCCACTTGTGTTAATCTGTAAGGAATGATGTGAGAAGTAAAAAATCATGAGGCCGCAGTCCATTTCAAAGCTCCATTATCAACGAAATAATGAATACATAAGATCATCTTCAGATAGAGCTAGAGGCAAATAGTGATAGCAAGCAAACAACACAGCACAAATCGATTCATCCAAAACTGACACAATTCTGCAGCTCTGTTCAAAATGCAATAACTCAACGTACACAACTCCAAACGACTCATTGTCAGTATATATTCGAACATTAATGAGTTACGAACGTACTCACCAAGTTTCATCTCGATCCAAGAATGGATCAGCCTCCAAATAGTCCTCCAAAGTTGACTGCACAGACCAGCTTGAGATCAAAACTGTTGATGATGGCAATGGCCCGCTCTCTGAAAACTGATCTACCTCTTTTACCTGCTGTGGAGCTGCTGTTCTGATTTCCAAACGCTCTCTTCATCACATACAATACCAAGCCAGCTGATTTCTCACGCTCATGCACGATAGAAAAAACCAAAACCTTTTATCCCAAAAAATCTCTTATTTATATTTTTGGTAACAAAATAATCCATCCAAATAAATTAGAGCTCTTCCATACAATTAAATATGAACTTTTGTCATCGAACTTTCTACATAAAGTAGTGAACCCTACCCAACAAATCTCCTCCTCACGACGAAGTGGAGGAATACATCATTCCCGCAATCGAATGGCATACCTCAAACTTATGTCTTGGCAATGATTTAGTTAGCATATCAGCACCATTATCATCTGTGTGAATTTTATGAATCTTGTTCTTGTCAGGAACATCTTTAATCCGCGTACAAGGAATTTCGTCTTATCATGACAAGTAGAAATTTTATTGAGGTGAATCGTATCCTGATTGTCACAAAACAACCCATATCGATCTTACTTGAACCCTAAATCTTGAATGAATCTCTTTCGTGCAAAGGATCTCTTTACACGCTTTCGTAGCTACGATGAACACTGCTTCTATTGTAAAAAGTGCAACACATTTATGAAACCTCGATTGTTAGAAAACCGCTCCCCCAGAGAAAGTCATTAAATAACCTGAAGTAGATTTTCGACTGTCGACATCTACGGCTAAATCTAAATTTGTGTAACTGACCAATGAAGATTTATCATTTTCAAAACAAAATCTTAGTTTGGAAGAACCCCGAAGATATCTCAATATCCACTTCACTACTTCCTAATAAACTTTATCTAGATTTGATAGAAAATGACTCATAACATCAAATGCATTAGCAATGTCCGGTCTCAAACACACCATCGCATATATCAAGCTACCAACCGATGAAGCATAAGGAACTCGTGATATGTACTTTCTCTCTTCATCTATAGAAGGACTCTGATAAGTACTCAACTTAAAGTGTGAAGGTAAAGGAGAGCTCACCGCTTTAGTTTTCCCATGTTGAACTTCTATAGTAATTTCTCGATGTATTTCTCTTTCGATATCCATAGCTTCTCGATCAATCTTGATAACAAGAAGCTTCTTTGGTGGCCCCATATCCTTCATAGAAAAGGATTCACTCAACTACTTCTTCAACCTGTCTCTATCAGTAACTTCTTTGCAAGCTAAAATAAAATAGAATCCATTTCCAAAAAATGTTAGGCCTAGAAAGGTTCGCTCTGATATCATTTGTAAGTCCCGAGATAGCTTGCTGTGAGACTAGAAAGGGGGTGAATAGTCTTTCTTTTTGAGCTTTGCTGTCAAACTAACAAAGGTTAGTTGGACAGTAGAGTTATTCTTAGCTTACTGTAGTAATGCTGAACTTTACCGTAATAATGTGTGAAAAATCAAGAGGATAGCACCACGTATGAGTATTTTACTTTCACAATCAAAATCTTGCTTTACAATGTGTAAATAACAATACAAACCGATTATAAGATCTTTCCTTCTCCTCAACAGGACTCTGAACAACCTCTTGGAATCATCTGTCTAACAGTAGTGCTACTCAACCCTGCCTTCAATAGATGTCTTAGATTTTCAGCTATCAACTTCTTTCTCATCTCACTTGAAATCTTACTGCACTTGTCTTTTTAGAGTAAAGGAGATTCAACAACTCAAAGAGATTCAGCAACTTGTCTCCTCTTGGACATTGTCCTTGTATTTATAGGCAACCCCAAGTTTCTAACCGTTGTTGAACTTATCCTTTCTTGAAAACGTAATGTTTTATGCCATCATGGCACCAAACGTTATTTGTGCTTCAGATTTCTCCAAGAGATCTCACAAACTTTTGGTTGACTTCCTTGTTTTCGAAAGTTTTTCCTAAGATTTTGAGATTGTTTATGAGAATAGAACCTTTCATAGGAGATAGTCAGATTCTCATCAGATATCATTGAGACCCAATCATATTGTTGTAATAGAGCATCCTTCTTGTTCTCCCTTATTTCATTGGTTCCTTCATTTCTGAGCAGCAGAGCTTCCCATGCCTCCTTTGCAGTGGTTGTATGAACCATTATTTCAAACATGGTATCATCAAGGGATTTCAATATCTGATTTTGAGCTTTTCTATCAACCAACACTAGATCCCAATCTTCTCTAAACCAAAGAGTCTTTGGCCTCAAAACTTCTTTTGTTGAATCCATTGGATCTAGCATCATTGGAATATGAGGTTCATCAGTGATGATGTCTTGCATTCTTTCGTCTATTGAGTTGAGATGTGCAAGCATCCTTAACTTCCAATGGTTGAACTTTTCAAATGAGCATGTTGGAGGTTCTCCACTATTGAAACACTTAGGAAACTTTGGTGGTGCCATTGTTCTTCACAAACACAAATTGTTAGTAACTTCTTTGCAGATGAGATAATGACCTTTTTTTCCAAAAACTGTTAAGTCTGGAAAGTCAGGCTCTGATACCAATTGTAAGGTCCAAGATATAACCTAGAGAGGTGGTGAATAGGTTAATCCAAAATTTTTATAAGTTTATACAGCGTATTATAGTTTTGCATATCACTGTTTTATGCAGACTACCAGCTAACACTTGAAGGTCTGCTGCATAGACTTCAATTCTTGGAATTTGTCTCTGTTTGACCGTGAAGGTCGATTTCTAACAGTTCTAAATACTAGGCAATGAAAGCAAGTAAGAGACACAGTATTTATACTGGTTCAGACACTTGTTATCAATTGATAAACAAGAGCTTAGTCCAGTCTTCCCTTGAATGACCAGTGTAATCAAGCTAAGAGATGAGTATCATTATCTTCTTGTTTATAGCTTACAAGAGAACTTCTTTTTACAAGCTAAACAACTTGTATAAAAAATGAAGATCTTTGCACGAATTCAGTATCCTGAACTCTGCTACAAATATTGTTCTTCTGCATACTAGTGAACCCTCTTTACTATGTGTTTCACGATTCAGCTCTTTTGAGTAATCTTTGAATGTTGATTGCTTTGCACTTTTTGTCTTTCAACCTTATTCAACAATCTTACTTCAATGAACTTCAATGGTTTCCTTTTAAAGGCTCAGGAAACGAACCCAGAAGCATAGTATTGTTTCTGACATGACACTTTGTCACTCGTGTCTCCCACCATCTTGTTTCTGATGCTGGCAGTCCACTTACTCCAGAAATTATGTCGTTGCTACTTTATCTCAAATCTTCGTTTGACTGACTCCAGACCTTTGACCCAACCATCAGCAACCATCTCTACTGCACCCAGTCTGCTGCACCTTAGTCTGCATACTGTACTGTGAGACCTCGTCTACACCAGTCCCTGCTACAATCTCGTCTGCACCCAGATCTACTATACATTGATGCATTCTGTGTTGGTCCTCGTCAACAAGCTCAATCCTAAATCCTGAAGCCTTTGAAGTTCTTTTGTTGCTCATCAATGCCTTAGGTGCTTAGCCAAAGTCTTTTGTAGTAATCTGCATCTGGTGGCTCATCTGATCTACAGCCGTCTGCTCTCCATCATCTAACCTAGACTGCAACTACCTACTTGACTTCTAGCCTAAGCACACTAACTACATTATGATCAATACATCTCAGTTTTGTTACATCAATTTCTATATAATTTGGAGAGATTGCACATTCATATCATGGTATCTTGACAGTGGATGCTCAGGGTACATGACAGGAAACAAAACCATCTTTGAGGATTATAGAAAGGAACAGGGACCCATGATCATCTTTGGTGAAGGAAAGGTGTGTATAACAAAAGGATACAGAACCCTTGGTACAGGTTACTTAATATTTAGAAATATAACTTACGTCAAGGGATTAGAACATAACCTACAATCCATTAGTCAGCTATGTGAAAAAAATTATGATCTCATTTATTCACGATTCGTGTCATGTAATGTGAAAAAACCAAATGGTATGCCTTTGCTATGGATCCGTCACAAACGTAGAAAACTTGAGTACTTTTGCGACGGATTTATCGCAAGTAATGTAAAATTTATGACGAATTCCGTCGTAAAATTATGCATCTCCATACCATATACCAGATCCGTCACCACAAACTCAAAGCTCATTTCCCTTTTAGATTTCCCGACACCGGCCGCACTCCGATATTCAGATCCGTTGTCACTAGCAAGCCACCATTGTTGAGGCCACCACTTCCGCTGCTCTATCCGTTGCCGTTGTTCCAACCGCCACCGTCGTTTCGAGATCCGTTGCTACTCAAGTTCTCCTCTAGATCCTCCACTACTCGCCACGTCCAACTCCAGCCTCTGCTGCCACCTGGAGCATAGCCACGTCCAACTCCAACTCTGGCCGTTTCCGTCGCTCCAATCGTAGCTATCGCTCCAGCCTCCGTAACCGCTCATTCTCTCCTTCCCTCCCGTCGTTGCCACTGCTTCTGCCCTGCCGCCACCTTGACTCTGTTGTGAATGACTTCCTCTTTGAAACATTATCATGATAAGGGAAAAACGATGGCTAATTGGGGAGGATGCGTTAAGGAGGATGGTGATGTAGACTATTATGACATCCTCATTGACATTGTGGAACTATCTTCTCATTGAGAGGTTTACCTCTTACCCGAAGATTCAGAAGAGATCTTGTATCAATGTCGCGAATAGAAACAAAGGGAAGACGAAGCACGTGCAGGGAAGCGCCTCCTCGATCGTTGTTATGAAGAGGATGGTAAAACTTTAAACTTTAGTTATTCAATTTGACCTCGATTATAATTGTCTAATACATATTACTTTCGAACTTCCACTAATCTTAATATTAATATTTCAGGAGAGTATTTTAAAGAGGAAAGCAGTGCAGCTTGAGGTTTTTTTGGAGACCTATAGGTACTACTAGCATCTCCTCAGTGATCCATGGCACGGCCTCGTATCAATCATGTTCTTGCCCCATAATCTTGATCCATGCTTTGAAGATGTCATCCCGCATACGATCTTGCAACTTCTGTTCCCAAGCTAAGATGTCATCCCGCATACAATCCAAGGAAGGACCCCAAGTAAACAAAGTCTGTAAATTATAAAATAAAAAATAAAATACTATAGTTGGATAAATTAAATTAAATGAAAACAGAAGCATGCAAAATATAAATAAAACATACATACCGAGAAATATACAAACATCCAATCTAGTACAGCAAGGGGGACCTTCGAGAAGTTCATCCACGACTCTTCATATATCGCGCCAGAATTTAGGTGTTTGGAAACCGTTCTCTTCAAGTGTGACTGGTTTGACTCTATCTCAGGGTTGAGTTTGCATCCTAGTTATGGGCTTGTTGATATTGATAGGACCATGCGATACAGATGTCTCTATGATCATTTTGTACTCCCACTCAAGCAATTCAATTGTACTACGCTTCGTATCCGAGATGTTCACCACGACGATCGAAATGTTGGGATCTGTTCAAAACGAAATCACGGTCAATAATTGATGCTCCTGAAGTAGTGGAGGAAGCTTTTCAAGAAAAGTTGAATGCCACTCCACCCATTCTTGAGCCATTACTGGAGGTAGCATAAGAGAATGATGATGATGATGATGGAGATGATGAGATGGATGGAGCATAAGAAAAAGAAGAAGAGGCAGAAGATACGGGGAGAAGAAGATGAAGAAACAGAAACAAAAGAAGAAGAATAAGAAACAGAAGAAGACACGGAGGAGGTAGATGGGGAGGAAGAGGAGGATGACAAGGAAGAGTAATGAAGGTTGTTGTAATAACTTAAATTGGGTTAAGTAATTAATATAAATGAATTAATTTCAATATAGATACAACGGTTGGACCAATAATGAAATAAACTTTGGGTATGACTTTTGGTTCCACTAAGCATATTCCTTTTTGTAGATGTCTTCTGACGCATCTAGAGGTAAATGTGGGGGCATTCGTGCAGGCTCCCGTGGAGGAAGGAGTAGTGGTCGAGGTAGTTATCCTAGTGTCAGTCGCTCAATTGATGGGAGCATAGAGATCACATCTCGGGCCATACTTTCGGAGGCAGACCAGCTTGATATCTTGGGCGGTTTACACGACGATGATCAGCCAGCATCCCTATCCCTACCAATTTCTATCTTCTCAGCCCTCTTGTGGTGCTTCTCGGGGATCTCATGGATCCTGTACATCTCATGCACTACATTAGCAGATCCTGATTCTGACAATCCTCTACATCCACATACACATTGGTATAGTTTTCATTTAGATTCAAATTTTATGTATACCAAATGTATATCATAGTTTTTTCCTATTTTGTCTAGCTTATTTCCACGTGTTGTTGTTTATTTATAGGTTTTATTGTTGGGATGTGGCCCATGGGATACGTCATCATATTGGCTAGGAAGTCACTCGCCGACATTCCCATGGTTAATGAAACAGCTACACAGTTTTGGGTATTTGGTTTTTTTTGGTTTTTGTATTACATTTTATTATTCTAAAACCTCTAACTTTTTTCCATTATAAATGATTTCATTCATAATTACATGATCAATTTTATGAGCGACTTAGCCAAATCCTTGAGTCGTAAGTTGATGAGTCCATGGATCCTGATGCCTTCCAAGCAGCAGCTTACAGCTGCTACGTCCCAGGCCTATATCAATGTTGCTAGCACGTTGAAGGAGAGGGTATATGGAATAGGCTCAACTACGAGCCAATTCTATCCGAAAAGTCAGCACTCTGCTATCTCTCGGACGCAGTTACAGATTGCACGTGGATCCAAAGTGTCTTTGGAGGATCATGAGAGCCTACAGCAAGAGGTCTTCACTCAGAGACAGGAGATGGAGAGAATGAAGGAGCAAATTTCATTTCTGATGAGGCAAATGGCCTACGATTCTGCTTCCACATGCCAGGCCAGGGCTGGGAGCCATCGGTCATGATTTCACCTCATCCAGACGATGATTCATGCTCTCCGGAGCAATGTCATCTTAGTCTAGTGGGACATTGATAGGTTGTATTTGGATTTATGTATTTTTTTTTCTATTTGCAGGTGGATTATGATTTAGAACGCTGAAAATACATGATGTAATAAACAACTTCATGAATTCCGTCACAAAGTCTTTTTTTTTTAATCAACAACTTGCAACGGAATCCGTAGCAAAAAAAATTAAAAAAAACTTGTTCATGCGATGGAATCCGTAGAGAAAAAAATTAATTTTTTTAAATTTAAAAATAATTGGTTGATATTAAAATTTAATTTATTTTTTACGACGAAAGTTCGTGACAAATATATAAATGATTAGTTGATTTTAGAATTGTTTTTTTATGTTTTTTTTTTTTTTGCGATGGAAAAATTCAATCCATAGCGAAGTAACTATTTTACGATGAGTATTTCTACGACGGAAAAGTTTTATTTTTTGCGATGGATTTCATCCGTCACAATTCTCGACAATTTTTTGTAGTGGTCTTTGGTTATGTGAACAAATACCTTGCACTCAAAGACACACACGTTGTCATAGGAGACATCTTTCCATGTTCAAACTCGATTAGGAGCATCAAGATCCGAAGGAATATAAGAAGTAAGGTTAATAATATGAACAACAGTATTCAAAGCTTCACCCTAAAAGGACCTCGGTAGCTGTGCATGTGAAAGTAAACATCTTTGCTCTTTTAGATGTCTGATAGCCCTGATGTCTGCAATACTTATCAAAAGGATCATAATATTCTCTCATGTTATTAGTTCTGATGCATTTCAATTTTCTTCTTGTTTGTCTCTCAACTAAGGTATGAAACTCTTTAAAAACATCTAACACTTGGTTTTTTAATTTTAAGATGTAAACCCATATTTCCCTCGAAATAAAGAGACCCACCAAGTGTTCTTGTCTTTATAGGATTACAAACATCAAAATAAACCAAATCAAGAATATCTGGCTTTTAGAAGGATGAGAACTCTTGAAAGCAACTCTGCTCTGCTTCCCTGCCAAGAAATGAGCACACTTCTTCGATACTGGATTTTTCAAACCTAGAATGAGCTTCTTCTTAGCCAATACGAACAATCCCTTCTCACTGATATGGCTAAGTCTTCTACGTTACAACTTTGTTTTCTCTAATTGCAGCAATCCTGTCACCACATAACTTCGCTTGTGTGATACACAATTTGGAGTATTTAGTTCCTCTAACCACAACCACATAAAAGGTGCTGCAAAATCCTACTTCATCCATCTTACCTATGAAAATCAAATTCAGACAAATATCAGAAATATGTCTGACAAATATCATGCAATACTAACCTCGTATCGATACTGGTCTTTAGGCATACATCCCTGATGCCTATAACTATTGTTAGTTCATTATTTTCTATTTTCACAGTAGCGTAGTCACCTTTCCTATAAGATATAAAGAAATTTGTATTAAATGTAGCATGAATCAATGCACCACTATCAATCACCCAGGTGGTCTCATGACAAATGAAATTCACGGCATCACCATAAAACACAAATAGAAAACCATCAGAAACTACTGTTACTCGATCATCTTTCTTATCTGTTTCAGACTTTCTCTCTTTATCCTACTCATTCAACTCTCTCTTCAGAACATCGTAGAATCTCTTAAAATGTCCATTTTGATGACAATGATGACATTCAATATTCGCATACTTGTTGGACGTACCTTTGCATTTACCTCGGCTCTTATTTTTGTTCATCAAACCACGACTGTTGCTTTTATCGCTATTCTAAACAAGGAAGGTATCCTGATGTGAAAAAGTCCCCTGTGTCTTTCTTCTCATCTTTGATAATAGTATCATCTGCTTTTAGCGAATCCATGATAATAGTATCATCTGGAGCAGAATTAGAAAACGAAGTTCGAAAAGTCTCCCATGAGTCAGGTAGAGCGTCGAGTAGCCATAAAGCTTGAACCTCATCATCAAATGTGATCTTCATTCCAACCAACTGATTTATAATTCTCATATAGGTATCCAAATGAGCTAACGGAGTACTATCACGATATCGCAAAAGCATCATCTGTTTAATCATAAATAGCTTGTTGTTTCTGGTCTTTCGAGCATGCAACTGCTTGATCCTACTCCACAAGGTATGAGCATGTGTCCCCCCTAAAATAGGATTCAAAACATTGTCATCAACCCATTGTTTGATATAACCACAAATCTGACGATGCAGAATACTCCACAGATCTTCAGATTTACTCTAAAAAAACATTGGCAAGTAATAGTCTTTCACATATACCAGATCTTCCATCTTTCCTTTTCACATATGGTAATTCGAACCATTCAGCATAACCATTCTACTCATATTTGTCTTCACTGTTCAACACAACTCAATACAAGTATGACCTCGACTTTGATATTGTTTTGATGGGAGGTAGCCAAGTAGGACACAAATCAATATGGAATAAATCATCTTTCACTTGTGTTAATCTGTTAGGAAGCAAACGACATAGAGTAGAAAAAAATAAAGATGCAAAGATATAATTTTAAACCTAGAAACCCCCTCGATGTGAGAAGGTAAAAAAACGACGAAGTCAAAACCCACCTCAAAACTCTACTATCAACGAAATAATATATACACAACATCTTCTCTAAATGACACAAATAGCAATAGCAAGCAAACAACTCAGCAGAAATCGATTCAACTAATTGGTTCACCCAAAAATAACACAATTCTACATCTCTGTTCAGAATACGAAAACTCGATGCGCACAACTCCAAACGAGCACCGTCAGTTTCTATTCGATGATTGATGAGTTAAAAACATGATCATCAAATTTCACCTCGATCTGACAATGGATCAGCCTCCAAATAGTTCTCTGAAGTTGACTACACAGGCCAGCCTGAGATCAAAACTGTCGATAATGGCCTGCTCTTCAAAAACTGATCGATCCCTTTTCCTTACTGTGTAGCTGCTGCTCTGCTTTCCAAACTCTCTCTTGGTCACATCCAATACCAATGCAGCTAAAAACCAAAACCCTTATTCCAAAACTATCTCCTATTTATATTTTTTGTAACAAAATAATCCAACTGAATAAATTAGGGTTCTTCTAGATAGATATGGGCTTTGTCATTGAGCTTCCTCCACAAAGGAGTGAACCCGGCCCAACGCTGGGGTTCTAACCTGCTGCATCGGCTACATCAGGATGTGTTTGCAGCATATGTTCTTTCTCATTGACTTGTAACAACATTACAAATTCATTCCTCAATGAGGTGTAAATTTATTGTCATTCGTTGATGAACACAAGTTACAAAGGAACAAAACGTACATTGGCTGAAAGTTCAAAACAAAAGATTATCAGTATCTTCGTTTCCTGTATGGTTTGATATGATTACAACACTTGCAACATAATGGAACCAATAAATATGCGTTCAACAGGTTGATATCATACAAGTAAAGGCTAAAAAGAAGCGCCTAATTGTCGCGGCCAACTTGGATGGCATCAAGAATCACCGAGAATGTCACTCAAAATCCATCTACTCTAGAAGTTTCACACTCATGCATTCATGGCAGCAACTCTTTCGGTAAGTGCATCTACCTCTTCGTCACCATGCTCCGCTATAGAATCTTCCTGAGAAAGGCACTGAACAGAACTCTTTTAGTAATTTATAAATCAAAGGCGTGGTTACTAATCGACAGCCTTAAATCCCGAGTTTATGAAATGATGTACTCATGAACATGCAAAGAAAATTCTATTGATTTCGAGTACTTCAGGCAAGTCAGGTAGGTTGTATGATTTCCCCACGAGGAATGAAAAGATTAATTGATAAAATAAGAGTTTTCAACTGACTGGATAAAAGTGACGAGTTAATATTAGTTCTCATATATCCATCTCAAAATATTTCGTGCACAAAACACAATATAGTCATCATCCCAAACTTTTCGTTTCTCTTGATCCCCACACTAGATTGCCTGCATTTGATGGTCCTCAAATTTGTCTTTTTACTTCACGAAAGGGATCTCTTGTACTTGTCTAGGAAAGAGACTAAAATGAGCAGTCGTACCTCGGGATCTTTTCTAGATTGTACACCAACACACTTGGAAGCACTGATACTCGCGCTCTTCAAAAGGCTACGAGCGCTATAATTTGGCTTGCTTGGACCATTGTGTGGCTCCGTGTTATTTGCTCCATCGGTTGTTGGAGGACTTTCAAGAGTTGTACATAACACTTCAGCAATACTTCGTTGTTCGATGTCCTCTTGCACACCGGTCTCATCTTTGGGTGCGGGAACACGTTCTCTGAGGTCGAGAAACCATGGACAAAGCATTAAAATGAGCGTAAAAGTAGTGAGTACATATACAAAAGATCAGAAAAAGTACAACCAAGCCCATGGTTCATTGAAGCGAACACAAACTAATCGCCGGAAAAAAACAATTAATCAGCCTAGATCAGGCAATTAATTGCCCTACATCAGTGACTCGGCAACAATCAGCCCAATTAAATGTAGAAATGGCAAATAATTAAATCATGAACAAGTCGGTCCATAAATAAGCTAAAACTTGCAAAGTGCACAAGTCAAGGATTTTCCGTCAGTGGTAGCTTAATAATGTTAGCAAGGCTAAAAAACTCCTGAGCTCAGACTATCGAAGAGGGAATTTCACGCTCCGAAAATGGAAGCTGATAATTGAAGAAAATGAGTAATTCAAAGCAACTGAAGAAAATTCACCTGGGCAAGGATGCATGCTGTCTTTGAAGTGGAGAGCTTCTTTCTCCTTTGCCAATATCATCAAGATGTGCAAACTGTCTCTTGAAACGATCGACTCCGCTGATGACGAGACCAAACACATAAGACAGTCGATAGAGAAGGCATAACACATATTCTTTGCTTTTACTTGTACAAACTGCCACTTCATGGTTGAATTAGCCAAAAAACAGTCTTCCATAAACCAGGAAACCCTAAGGTTTAGGTAGTGGTTGTTGAAGTGAGCTTTTAACATGGAAATGAGAGAGCACATGAAATTGCGAAGAATCGCATATAGAGTTTGCAAACCAGCATCTACAAAAGCTGATCACTATGACACTCTTGAGGTTTTTTATTTTTAAGTTTTAATGGTTTTTTATTTCGGTCCGATGGGACTGATTTTACTAGTTCCAGAAATACATTTGACTTGTTCTGCTAATACAAAAGACTAGTTCTGTATTTTCTTCTTAAATTTCAGAACAAATCATTTATACTGATAGAACAAGTTACACATGCTTCAAGAACTAGTCTGCTGCACCTAATAGGCTAATTTAGAATCAGCCACGTATTTCCGTTTTTATTTTCATTTTACAGAGAATGAACACTCAACGTGCACTAGAACGAACCCAGGATACGGGTAATCATCTTTAGAGAGAATCCAACGATAAACAAGCTAGGATTTGGGGTCAAAAGGTTGAAATGAGATGAACCAGCTTCAATTCCATAGAACCCCACGCCCTAAAGAACACAGTATAGTTGCAGGAACATATGTGCAGCCAAGAACGAGATGAGTATCAGCTACTGGCCCAAATGCAATAAGAACCTCACCTAGGATACATAAAGCTGGTCTGCTCCCCGCCACGAAGATACTCCTTGAGCATCTGGGGATGGTACTCCAATATCTGTTTACTTCACAGCCATTCAGCTCGAATTACTACTAAGTGGAATAATCAAGACCTCGATACATTCAAGTGGCACTGACATACCTCTCTATAAATCAGTTCTCTAACATCATCCTTTGTCAGCTTTCTCCTTTCAAATTCAAACTCTAGCTTCGAGATGTGTTGTGTGGAAGGTTCACGGTCAACGTTCGCTAACCCATAGAAGTAAGGATCAGCTAATGCCTGAAGAAACACAGGTAACTTAACAAGAGCAAAGAAAGCGGATGAATATTGCGAAAGACAAATGTATACATGTCTGAATTGATGGAAATATGTTACCTCTTCAGCAGAGGGACGATCTTTGGGATCAAAAGCAAGAAGACGCTCTAATAGATGAAGCGCTAGGGGGTCTGCATTGGGAAACTTCTGTGCAAATGGAACTGGTTGTTTCTTGCGCATGCTACTCATATATAGCCTAGCCTTTTCATTCCTGATCTGCAAATGAAGTTACAATCCATATAAAGAGAGATAAAACAAGCACTCGAAGGAATTTAAGGTCTTATAAAGAAAAAGCTGCCCAGTTTACATTATGAAACCCACTGTCTGAGTACTCTTCCTGAAAGAATAAGTACTAAAGGTCCTACTACATGCAAGATCGTCCAATTTAATGAATTAGGTTAGAAGTTCACCACAGCTGCTCCCATGGAAGAAGATTGGCAGGAGAAATGAGTACGAGGACTAACCCTTGAAATCGCTTCAGGAGGTGGAGTGCCAAGCAGATCAGTCATGAGATCCAGTTGGTGCACCACATTTTTACCAGGGAACAGTGGCTTCCCAGAAAGCATTTCAGCAAATATGCATCCTATACTCCAGATATCGATTGCAGGCGTATACTGCAACAGTTCAAGGACTTAGAAAAAGTGAAGATAACAAGACAGCTTATAATGTTCTCAAATAATCTGGCGCTGCCTCAATATAGCAAAAAACATAAGAATTTTTTTAAACGAGCATCCATTGTAAAAAATGGTTGAGCTATCATGCCAAGGGTTGTTCCAGTTTTGACGAGGAGAGGCATCCTTTTAAAACCAAAGTTACAATATTTATTTAAATATCATTAGTATCTAAAGAGTAGACACAGATTTAGATTTATCTTCCGAAGTTTGCTTCAAGTATAAGTCATGAATCCATAAATAAATCTTCCTACTTTGGAGAAGAATGAGCCGCATAGTTCAGGAGCGCGATACCATCTAGTAGCAACATAGTCCTGCAAAAAAAAAAAAAAAATTATGAGAACTTTAAGAGGTGCAATCGATGAAGACGGAGAAAGCAAGAGATAACATTGGGTTGATGAAGAGGCACATACAGTCCAGAATATTGCTGAGGGTGCATCGTTAAAGGACACACGAGCAAGGCCAAAATCACAAATCTTCAACTTGCAGTCCGAGTTAGCAAGAATGTTTTTGGGCTTTAAATCTCGATGGAATACATTGGCTGAAACACATCAAACAACTTGATTGACCTCCATTAAAAAACAGGAAAAGAATTTAACCACTTTATCTTTTCAAGGAAAAGGAGAAGTAATACCTGAGTGAATATACTTCAGTCCACGAAGAAGTTGGTATAAGAAAAATTGGTAATGCTCTGGCGTTAGGTCACTGTTCGCCTTAATTACTTGATGTAGATCAGACTCCATCAACTCAAACACAACATATATATCCTTGAACTCTCTTCGAGAAGGAGGGAGCATAATGTGCTTTATTTCTACTATATCAGGGTGGCATAGCAGCCGCAGGAGCTTAATCTCCCTAAGAATCCTTGTGGCATCAGAAACATGCTCAAACACATCGTTGATTTTCTTGATTGCAACCTTCTCGCCAGTGTGGCCATCTATTGCAGATCCAACTACACCATAACTTCCTTTGCCAACAACCTCCTGAACTTGGTATTGATTCGCCTCTCCATATTCCGTGAAAAAATCTGTTTCCAATGCATTCTGCATAAGACAAGGATCCCATGTAAAAAGTCAGAGCTCGTAGAGAACCAAACAACTAAACACTCAAGCTAGGAAAAGACAGCAAAATATTAGTATCATTTTCTTTTCAGAATGGGCAAAGCAATGCTTTCAATGAAGTAGTAATCAGAAGATAGCCAAAAAAGAAAAAAAGAAAAAAGAGAGAACTTGAGAGCTTATATGATGCCAGAACAAGCACTGCTAACATCAAAATTGGTACAAGAAAGCAGGAGTCTCCTCTAATTTCCTTGAAATGACAGATTCGTAACAAGGTGATCTAATAAAAAGACCACCTTTCAGTACAAAAGCGACAAATCGGAAAACAAACACGGAGCCATTTCGCCTACATTCCTTCGTGTTTTGCCACTACCTCCATCGCCAATCTCTTCCCAATCTGCACCGGACTGCATTCTAAATAATCCATCCACCTCTAATCAATTCCCAGGACCCAAATGCAAATGCTCAATCATCAAGACCAAATCCAAATGCACAATCATCAATGCCAAATGCAACCCAACCAAATCCACAATCAAACAACCCAAAGAGGGCACCAAAGGCCAACCATCTCCACCAAATCAACAAAACACCCAAAGAAAACCAAACCAACTCACAAATCACAAATCACAAATCCCCACAACCCAAACCCCAACAACAACAATGACAACCCAGGTAATCTCGTCATGGACCAGGTCAAGCGAGGACGAAATCAATCAATCCAAAAATCAAAACCCAAAAACCAAAACCAAAATCAAACCCAAAAACAAAAACCACATCACCTTCTTGCCATGATGATCCATGGGGATCAAACTCGAAACCAAGCTCTTGGGCACCTTTATTTTCCTCAAACCACAAACATCATAATCCGTTTCAACCAAAAACACCTCCCCTTGTTCCTCCTCGTTTCCTCGTTCCCCGATTATCTCGGACACAATGGACACTTGTCTGTCCCCATTTCCCCCCTCAATCTCATTTTTAGAAAAAATAAAATAATTGGGTATACAATTCCCAATATTAATGTTACTATAACTATAACTATTGTTATTAATATTGTCAGATGAAGCGCTTGATTTGCGACGGTTGAGCCAGCGACGAATGTTGCTACCCATGTAAAGATAACATGTGAGTCGTCTCTTCTTCTTCACTTCCCATACAAATTTGTCTCTGTGATTTTGCTTTGCTTTGATTCTTCTCTTTCTTGTTGTGATTTGTTTGGCTTCTGCTTGTGTTGTGAATAGTCTGTGTATTTCGGGGTATGAAGAAGAGATTAGAGAGGAGAGTCGTGGGTGCCAACGAAATGACAGAACACAAGGGATGCATGTATGGGAATGGTTCGCCACTTTGGGAATGTGTCGTTTTGGAGGCTGACCAATGGCAAGAGTTTGTTCGGATACATTTTGAATTGTGTTCGGATCAAATGAGCAAGTTAAGTTTGGATTCGTCAAGAGAATATTAAGAAATAGGAGTAATATAAATCAATAAAAATCTGATACTCATTTCATCACAACAAAATTAAAATACTTATTAAATTGGGTCATTTCAATTAAATTATAATAAAAAACTTTTTTCCTATAAAAATTTCAAAATATTCTTATTATTTATTTTATATCGCATGAACTCATTTTATCACTTTTTCTCTTTCTTTTTTTTTTCTTACTCCTCTCACTCACAAAGTCAAAGAATAACTTACTCTTTACACCAAAAAATATCACACATATAAACTATCATATCAAATCAAATATTTATAATTCTATTAAGATGGAAAGAATATTAAATTACTCATATTATAAACTCAATCATTCATGCTTAGGTTTTAATAGATTAGATTTTAAATAGATACATATGACAAATCCGTTTTTTCCTATATTTTATATATATCAGGAAAACGGGGCTGAATTTGATACAGCCAAACAGGCTACATCCTCACTCCCACATCTATTTTGAATCAATTAATATAATTTTTTAAAATTTTAAATTTCTAATAGAGACAGTTATCTCTCGGATTTATAGAGGGTTACAGCCTGCTTGGTTTAAAGCTCCCACATCCCCTATATATATACATACATTAATGTCTACCAATTGACAAGCTATTTCCAGCCGAATGTACAAGATCTGAGAATAAAACAGTGTATACATTACGAGTGGACAAGCTATTTTCATTATGACCTGGTTGATTCTTTATAAAATTTCAGAATGTTAATTCACTGAACGACATACAAACATCACTATAAGGTCACAATAATGAAACAATGTTGGCATGTACTGCTGCACACTCTAAAAGGCGACATGAACATTGGACTTGTTCTTCCAAGCTGAAACCAAAGAATCACCTCTAAGATGTTGGATTCAGTTTCCAAGTATAACCCCAGCCATAGTATCCTGTAAAACAAGGTGACTACACTAGCAGGCTGCCAGCAAAGTATAACCGGCTGGAAAACTCTGCTGGAAAACGCTGCATTGTCAAGTAGATAGTCATCAACTGGTATTATAAAGTAACCAGCAGGCTGCCAGGGAAGTATAACCAGCAAAGTATTACATCAACTGAAGTTGTTTTTACAGCAGCGTTATATGAAACACGAATTGCACAAAGACAACAAAAAATTAGTAGTGATGGTGTCGAAATCAGTCTCCAATAAACCGAGCTATCAAACAAAAAAGATGTCATGCCCAACAGCTTTCATCATCGTTATCAGTCTCCATATCACTGTTATTAGCTCGTGTGCTTGTAGATGGTCTCAATTTACCTTCTGCGAGATGCACCAACATTTAAGAAAAACAAAAATTAAGCTTATCAGAATGATAGTGAGAACAACGATGAGAACTGTATCAGTCATAAAAAATAAAGTACCACAAAATAAGCACAGAACCAACTGAAATTGAGAACAGAACCAAAAAAATAAGCTTCGTAGCTATGTAGGAAGCAGCTTCGACATAGTACAAGTGAAAGGCAAATCAACGATGAGAAGTGTATCAGTGTATGATAGTGAGAACTATATATTGCAGGCTGCTACTTTTCAGTAAGGATATCAGAATAGTGAAAGTAAAAGGCAAATCAACAACAGAAATTATACGTTGTTATCAGAATATGGATATGAAAATAGTTGATT